>JBBKCR010000002.1:6836864-6849955 GCA_037577295.1 Ladigesia roloffi | reverse complement strand
TGGTGCTGGGGGTAGGATTCGAACCCAGGACCTTATGGTCCGCAGGCAAGTATCCTAACCACTGAGCTACCTCCACATGAAACCACTGTAGTCAATACCTGGACTTATCATCAACAAAATGGTCTTCACTACAACTCTATTTATGACAATCAAAAGCCATTTCAGTATTGATACCAAGATTTACATGATTAATCAAATGATTTTGTTCACGATTTAGAACCTTAGTCTATGTCAGGCAGTAAACAATTCAAATTACATGATGATTCAGTCAACCTGTCAGAAATAGAAATTCCACAGGCAGATGGCAGCACATATTGGATTGAAACAGAAAATATTAGCATGGCCTCTGCACCTCTGAAGTGTTACTTATTTTTTGGAACAGCTGATGGCCCGGTGGTTAGGGGGTTGCCCCTGAAATTGGAATACAATTCCATAGTAGGTCTGAAAAGTTATTAGACATTGCATTTTGCAGATTATGAATCAGTAATTTCTCCGAAATGAAGCTATCAGCACAAAACTACATACCAAATATTATTGTGACGAACCATTCAGACTATCCATGCATAAGAAATCAGAAATCGGCCTGATTTATTGTGACCAAAATGCTAACAGCACACTTAGCACACTTGAAGTGATGAAATACATACAGATGAATTGTTATGATTATTATCTGTAGACCTTAAGAATATACTAGTTTTAAATTCTTGTTGAGTTGTGGGAGAAAAACAGTACATCATGCTGGAATGATGTACATACATTTGATGTCATCACTCATGACCCCAAGCATTCAATTCAGCTTTTGTTCCTCCAGAAATCTCAGGACTGTAACAGTGAGCATCTGGCTCTGCCGTTTTCTCTTCCCTTGATGTTACAGAACTCTCCTGTAAGCATCATTAAGGTGGGCTCTGCCTCACACCTGCTGGAGGAGTGAGAGTGACCTTTGACTCAGGCACCTGCCGTTGTGCCCCAGCCAAGTCTGTATCTCCCCCAGCTGGAACCTCCTCTCTCCAACCTTTTCTCATCAGCCCAGAAGGCCAAGGCTTTTATACTCCATTATGGAGTGCCGAGGAGGACAGCTGACGACTCACCTCCGCTCATCAGCTCTGCTATCTTACACCCATTAGATCAGAGTGAGTCATTTCATTTGACCTGAAATATATCTTGATGTGTCAGGTTGCCATGCCTGGACTGTCACGGCAAATGACTTAACATTACAGAGGTGAGGAAAAGCAGAAGATTATAATGATCACTGGAAATGTCACTATTATTATAGGACTTGGGAGGGCAATGCTAGTAATTGAATAACAAGAATGATAAAAGCTATCAAGAAAAAGCCTGTAATCTGGACAAGATATGAGTGTGATCCTGAAGCTCTTTATTTTCTAATCATCTGTGGGGCATCAGAGATACTCGTCCTGAGGCACACTTGCTTCTAAAGCATCAGAATTAGACCACTTACACAGAAGCTGATTAATACATGTGTTTTATTTTCATTGTCATTTGCAATGAATAGGGTAAATCACATCAACTTTTTCAACTTTTCCCCAATATCTACCAGCCTGCCGCATCGTGATGTGGTGAGACTTTTTTTAGGCAGTCATACAGTTAACCTCATAATATTACTTAAAATTAACATTATTACTATTACTTATTATTAATATTATTAGTATTATTTATTACAATCATTTTTATTGTTACTTTTTTACCAACATTATTACTCACTATTGCATTGGTTACAACTTATGGTATCCAGTATTGGCATATTCTACCTACTGGTACATTTTATACAGTGCAAATATTTCAATGGGCCAGTAAAATTTGCTTTAAGAAGACATAACCTTTAGTTAGGACAATACAACGGTTAGCAAGGCACAGGGGAGCAGAGTGCTCTGCTCACAGGCCTATTAGTGTAGGTGTACATAAAATCTGCTGCTTTCTATTCACACAGAAACCCCTTCACATTGTAGCAAATGACAGTAAAGATTAACTGTGTGTATACAGGATTGGGTATAAATTTATGACAAGAATATGATTATCATAATGTATGCAGTAAATCCTTTTAGGCTTGAAAAAGGCAGATTACATAGCATTTTACTTATAGGACTACTGCTGTTTTGTTCCAAACAATAAGAGCATGAACTGTAACGTCTTTAGTGCTGGTAAGGTTTTCATGTCCCATTATTAAAGCTATAGCTATATGAATCGCTGCTTTAGAAAACGTACATTTCCTCAGTGGGCTGGATCAATTCATGTCATTGTACAAGGCTATCATGGACAATTACTGCATATTGTCCAGGATGATAAGCAGAGCTTTAGGAGGACTCGGAGGAGCTTTATGGTGCTGAGAAAGTGCTATTGTTCTTAGAGAATCGCCACACTCCGGAGGGAGGCACACGTGGAGTCCTCTTGTCTACCATAATGGCTGCCATGTTTCCTGGAAAGCTTCTGGAGGGGATTCTTACATCTCCTCAGACGAAGGAGGTGCGAAGAAAACCACTGGAGGACAAGGTGGTTGGAGGTAAACAACAAGGATTTACTTTTAATCTCTGAATATTGCCATTGCCCCCAAGGAGGAGCTGTTGTGTGTAGGCTGTCCATCAAGCTCAGGGGGGTTTGAGGTGCACCCGAGTGTAATGGCTACACTGTAATCACCTAAAAAGGCACAGAGCGTCAGTTTATATCCTTAGAGGAATCATCAGCGCTGTACACTATGGAGAGGAACGTGTGCCAAATGTACAATAACATAGCACACAGAGCACTCGCAGGAGCTGATAGACTATACAATAATGCATGGGGAGCATATGAGCTTTGAGTCGCGCGTTCCACAGTGCCCGCGAAGGCTCCTGGAGTGAGTGTTGCAACCCGGCAAAACATGGAGGCGTCATTATGGGCTGCCGAGGGAAATTATCTCTTTGATAGGGCCTTTGATACAGTATTAAAGAAAGGCAACTTGGCAAAAGCGCAGGCTGCTGCACACAGTCTCATTAGCAGTCCAGAGCACCGTCACCTAGTCCTGCTGCCTTCTGTCCACCCAGCAAAAGCACAGAAGAAAGCAGCTCGAGCGAAATCATCAAATGTGGGCAACAGCAGCATGGCACGGAGGACGAGCCTCATCAATACAACAGAGATGACGGGTCAGAAACGAAAGAACAAATGCCACATATGGCCACCCTTATTAGGGTTTGCTTTCAAAGGACCTGTTTTTGGTCCCGTAGAGTTAAAAGAGATCTTCAAAGTATTCATTTGCCAAGTGGGCTGAAAAGTGTAAATACACATAATGAAATAATCTGGTTTACGTGCAGAACATAATATGACAAAAAAAAACACCAGTAACAAAAGGCCAAAAAAGGGAAGCCCCTTTTAAGGTTTTGGACAGGAAGTCCATAAACAAGATGCTATAAATAAAACGGTAAGGGTTTTTTTTCGCCTCCTCTCTGTCAATAAACACGCATGATCAAGCAGCAAAAAGATGACACAAATATCATTGATCCTGTTTGCTTTCATTCTTCACATATAACAATAAGCTACTTCCTGATAAGATAGGGTGGAGTGGTGGGGGTTAGGTCAGGATGGAGCCACCTCTAAATATACACCTGAGATTCTGATTCTGAACCCTATGCATCTTTGTACTGTCTGTGAATATTCCATGATAACGATCCCTCCTCTATATGGGTTTTATGCTGATGTCAGGTGGCACTACTAGGCCAGTTTCATATGATAGCATATTGGATGGTGGCACTTCTAGTGTTTAAGATAATGAAGTCACTAGATGTTCAACACCTTTCAAAAAAAACAACAACAAAGAAAAACTATGTTTGCTCATTTTATGATAATATTTGTCATATTTTGTAACAAGTCACGACCTGCAGGTTACAAACTTAAAGTAACAGAGGGTGAGGCACAACACAACACATTTTACTTGATAAAAAGTACTGTAGTATTTAAGTAAGAGTAGTAATATTCGTACTCAAGCATTATGAATCTTTATATTCAGTCAAAAGTGAGGGCAAATGTTACAATTCCCTCATCAGTGGGGTTAACTGAAGGAGAAGAAGGAGGGGCTATCCAAGTGCACCTGAAGTGAATGTTGGAATGTGAATAACAGAGACATGCCTTAGTTTGTTATTTCTCTTCACTAAGGCCCTTTCAGTCACTCCTTCAGTGCTGAGGATGCACTGTAAACATGGCAAGAAAAAGTGTGCAGGTGAGGTTGATGTGTATGTGTGTGTGTGAGAGAGAGAGAGAGAGAGAGAGAGAGAGAGAGAGAGAGAGAGAGAGAGACAGAGAGAGAGAATGTGCCTGCTAAGTGTAATTAAACATTTGTTCCTGGGTTTGGGGACTAGGTCCGAGACAGACAGGAGACCCCCTAGGTTCCACAACCACACACGCATGTAAACACACATGCACACACATAGACACACACACACACACACATACTGTGCCCCAGCCAGCCGCCGTCTACCTGACAAGTGACAGTCCAATTTGATTAAATGGTGGAAGGGGAGGGGCCTTGCCGGCCTCCATGACAGGCCAAAAGTGATCACCATGGAGATACATAATTACAGCTGTCAACGCATCCTCCATCCCGCTGGCACCAGTCTGATAACTACCAGCAATAATGATAGACAAAGCCTAGCATGCTTTCGTCCACCTCCAATCACATTTCCCACTCCTCGCACCACGTAGGAGACATGAAACAGTCACATGAATACACAAGAGTGGCCTCTGAATTTTTTAGAAATATAGTTCTATTTTTTTTTCCACTGGACCTCCTTTCTTGCACTCTTTCTCTTTTTCTAGGCCGCCCTGCCTACCAGCATCCTGCATCCCCACCTCACATGGACAACCCGCAAGCGCAAGTGTTATTACACAAAACTCCCGCTGTAGCATTAATTGAAGAAAGATATGGTGGGACGAAGACAGTGGGTGGTAGAGCATGCCCATTATCACTTGTGCCTTCAACAGGTCTCACGTTTGAAAACTGCAAATTGCAAAAACTTGCAAGGGCAAAATGTTTGACATTATTTGATCTGCAACCATATGGTGAAAACTCCCTGAGAAGAAGGTTGGAAAGGAAATAAATAAATAAGCAAACAAACAAACAAACAGGACAGAAATGGGGAAGGAAGAAGGAAAGAATAAAAAAAACCTCATAAACAAATCAAGGAAATAATTATTTAAATGGTTCAATTAATATGTTTTTTTTCCCATTTCTGAGGCAAATGTCAAGTGCTCAAAGCTTTTTTTTGTGTGTGTGTCCTCCTTTGCAAATGCCCTTGCCTGCTACGCTATATCTAATGCTGACAATAGACACACTAAAGATGTTACACTTACCTCCTGCAGGACAGTTAGGGGCAAGACAAGTTCATGCTGAGAATACATGCATGCTTTTTTCTGGCTCTGAAGGTTGATTTGCGTTTGTTTTTTTTTAATTAAGTTGGACCCACATACATATTAGCAAATTAGCCTATTCTTTTTTTCTTTCTTCATTCCATTTTTTGTACTCGAGAGTAATTAATGAAGTTTGGTCACCTTATTGTTGTCTTCTGGGGCAATTAACGTGACCTAATGTGACAAAACAGATCAAAAGCTATTTGGTGATGCACAACAAAAAAGCTACAGTAAAAGATAATAAAACACTACATTCCATTTTTCTATTTGTTAGATGCCTTGCAGATTAATGGGCATGTATGTCCCAAAGCTCAAAACAGCATCCAAACTCTGGTATGGCATAGTCTGTTCTAAATAGACGGAAAGAATATAAAAAAAATTTTAAAAAGTAAAGCATGTCAAATTAAGAAGTAACTGTTTCTCTGCATAGAAAGCAGGAGAGTTTCAGAAGGAGTGGGTCGGCGTGTGGAATGAGTTAGCCATGGATGTTATTGCAGCTGATCCTAAGCTCTACAGTGAGCCCCTGCTGAACTTCTACTATTAATTACATGTTTACTTAGAGCCGTTTGAGCCATAATGGCCTGGCTTGCCCCCCATCGTGTCCCTCCCCTCCTTTAAATGTTCAAAGGACAAGATAAGAGAAGCAAAGGAAAAGAGACTGTCCACTTCGGGTCATGTTATCGCCAGACAAAGCCCTTTTTTGTCCACGGAGCTGTTTTCCTTTAACCTTAACCGCTTTTTTACTAAGTAAATTGAAAGAGACTCGACAAGCAAAATTATCTCAGACAATGGGAAGTTGCTGCTCAGATTGGACAGCGATTTCTGGGGTCTCAAGGGAATCATCTTGAGTAAAAGTGATAGCTATCTACAGCTATCACTTGTCAGATTTTCTATGTGAAAAGACAGATCCCCTCTACAGATGTTATCAAGGGTTTTTGCAGTATTTAGCAATTACGCAGATCATATTCTTGGCTCAGAAATGTACCTCCACATTTACTACTTTGTGACTGAGGGCATTAGTTAATGTGTACATTGGGTTTTAAGGAGGAGCAGTGGCTTAAAATGAAAGGTTATCAATGTCAACAACCCATCTTTGGTGAAGCCATTGCAGAAATACCTTTTTTTTAAGGAACACGACTGAACAGTTCCTTAGGGCCTTCTATAGCATCACTAATTAAACATTTTTTGGGTCACTTTTGCATTAAAGAGTGTACCTTCGTGCCACAGGGCCTTTACCTACTTCTGCCATTCCAAGGACCAGGCTTGCGGATTTGTGGTGGGACCTTGAGAGGAAGTGGAAACAAGAGGAAACATTAACTCTTAAATAAAACACAGGAAGCAAGGTTAACTGCCACTCCTTCCACTTAAAGCCATTGGCAGGGGCTATTTTTTGCCCAATTATCCTTGGTTAACAGGATTAATTACTGCACCTTCTTTTCTTTTCTCTCCCTCTCTCTCCCAGCCACCGGCCAATAAATCTACAGCCACAGCTCACAGACTGGGAATGCCATGCTAATTAGCATAACAAGTCACAAAATCATTACGGCCCTAAATTGCTTACAGAGACAAACAACATCTAAGGACTACAGGATGTAGTCTGGGATTTAGGAGGGCTGTTTAATTGAATAAAAATGTTGCGGGGGCTACAGCGTGGGTAGAGCGATTGAAGAAGGAGGGGCCAGGTGGTTGATTGACGGGGAGGGTTTCATAGCTTTTCCTCTTCAGCCGCACCCACTCTAGACAAGAGGCCCCTTTTAGTGGCAGATGGGGAAAAAGCTGTGTGTGTGTGTGTGTGTGTGTGTGTGTGTGTTTGTGTTCCTTACCCCTTGCTTTAATAGTGTGTTGATGCAAGGCTCTGAGGAGTTCATCCAGAAGAATGGAGAAACAGCAGCTTATCACTGGTTGCACAATAAACAACACATGCCTTATTGATGGGTTGATTTTTAACTGAATATGCAGCACTTTTGGAAAGTATTAGGCAGTCATGAAAACTATTCTTCTTTGGAATTAAGTCTGTTTGTATCCATATAACATCACAATAATGTCAAATAAACAAATGTAGTAAACTGTTTACATTTACAATTAGTTATTAATGAAAAGTTGAATAACAAAGCTTTGTTCACTCTAGCCATTGTATGAATGTACTAATCACCATCAGTGGCTCTTGATTTAATTTAATGAAGGATTGATCAGCTGAAGCAGGTAATGGTTTGCTAAGTGGCTACTGTAAATACTTGGGTTCCTCAAGGATAAGCTACTCCACTAACATACATCAAACCAGAGCTTGTTTGAACAATCTTTTAAAAATAATAAATAAAGAGATGTACTGTCAATATGCAAGAGGCCTTACGTATAATGTTAGGAGCTGCCTAAGACTTCTTCATGGTATTTTTCTTTACCTTATTTGAAAATGCCAGTTCTTGTGTATATTGTGCAAACATACAATGGTGACCCTTTATGGACCAATCAATAACAAGCTGCATTTATCTACCAACTACTATTATGAGTATTTCACACCTTATTCAAAGTTGTAATAATGCATACTAATTAAAACCTTCTAATTCGCTTCTTCATTGCTGCCCATACAAAATAAATATATTTACATTCCTCCAGGGAGAGGTATAATTTTTTCTCTTTGTCTTTACTATTAAAAACAACAAATACATGTATTTGGAGTATAAATGTACTTTTCTCCTGTTTGAAGCCAAGCTGAGGAGTTGTCTGTGCCTGTTTGACAGCTTCAGTCCCGCACAACAGACCTGAACACATGGCTGCCTATTAAAACTTTCAGCCTCTCCATGTCTCTAATTATGATCAGTCGAGCCTCTTACCTCCTTCGTGTTTTCACTATGTACAAGAATATGTAGTGAGCTTGTTAAACTATGGAATTTACAGTCATTTCCTCACATGCAGGCCCCACAGCACGGAGCTTAGGACACAGGCATTGTTAGTCATTCTATTCCATACCTACCATGCTAGACCTCCCAGTTCACATCATTAATTTTTTTGGATAAAAAAAGCTGGCAATTGCTTTTAATTTTGATTTGACAAGTTTTTCTTGATGTTCATTTCATAACTTTTGTGACACTTTAAACCTATCAAATTACATTTTTTTAATGGATTGGATTGCTAGTTGTACAGACATTTTGCAACAAGTTTTCAGAATGTTTGACCATAATTTCTTTTATATTTACAATTTTGTTAATATTTATTAATATTAATAAAGTTCTCTAGGTTTTAGAAGTAATTTGGTCTTGCAAAAACTGTGCCAGAGCGCTAGAAATCTTTGCAAATAAAGCATTGGGACTAGAAAATCTAGTCTCAGGAGTGGATTATTGTCTTTGGACTTTTTAGTGGAAGTTTTTTAATATTCATTGTAGATGGGTAAACCATGTTATTTTACTCCACAATGTCATCATTTTGGAAAACTTTTTTTTATATGTAGACATTAATGACTCAATAACTTTCTATCTCTTTGTGATATCAAGTAGTCAAGTCAAGTAGAGCTCTATTTTCATCAAATCCATTTACATGTAGTACAGAGTGAGATGAAATATAATCCTGCAATCAACACACTCACAGACACTACGAGCAGGTTCACAGCTTCCCCACACTTTCCCGATTGGCAAAGTGTTGAAATAAATGTGTGTTTGTGCTTCATGTTCACTCTCTCCTTGCATGGCTGTGCAGCTGCGCTCCAAAGTTGAACCGGGAGATGCGTGAGCATCTTTTCCAAAAGGCGAATATTCCGCTTCAGAGTCAGATTCGGCAAAAAAACATTCAAAAGGCATTATTTATTTGCCATTTTGGCGTTTTCTTCTTCCAAATCTCACTGAACTGAGCTTTCTGGCTGCTCATGCAGCAGTGATCTGGGACTCGCGTGTCTTGCAGTGTACTCGAAACTGAACGAGAAGATGATGTATCTTTTTCTGCGTTATTTTTTCCTGTGATTAATTAATCTAATTAACGCGTTAAATTCCCAGCCCAAACACACATATATATATATATATATATATATATATACAATATTCATACCTCTGACCAATTTTGACTTATTTAGCAAGTTTCTTCTTGATTGTAAATGATACAGGCATATCTCAGAAGATAATAAGACAGTGTACAAGAGGTATAATTGTGGAGAAAATTATTTACATTTGAACAAAAAGCAGCATGTCAATATTATCCATACCCTTCTTAGCAATCAATATTAAAGCCTCTTTTGCTATTTCAGCAATCAAATGCTTCTGATAATTGCTAATATGCTTTTTGACTAAGCTTATCAATAATTTTGGACATGCCACTTTTTGGTCAAATGTAAATAAAAGCTGTGATTTTTTTTTCTACTATGATGCCCCTTGTACATCATTGTATTATGTTCAGGGAGACACTTGTGTCATTTGTGTCATTTGCAATCAAGAAGAAACTTGCATATATATATATATATATATATATATATATAGATATATATTATACTTGTGCATATGTGCATTTAAACAATTTCCTCCGGGATAAATAAAGTTTTCTTTTCTGATGTGCACATAAGAGTATATGCATGTGCATGTGTATATACATACATATATATGTGCAGAGCAGCTGCAAAGAGGGATCAACTCCATATGAAAGTCTATGCAATGTCTAATTAATGCAGTCTAATAAATGCATATTATATGGACCAAAGTAAAGTGTGACACCTTTCAGCTTGTTTTTGGGGGGACAAGTGTCCCATTACTTTTGTCAAATATAGTGCTGTGCGGCCCTATGAGCCCAAAACAAATTTTCGAAATAAAATGATTTTTTCAAAACCTGCATAAAAATAATTGATGGTGTTAAGTATATAATGTGTTAACACGATAATAACACATTAACGTGCCCAGCCCTAGTATTAACACATAGACCTTTATGCAATTTCAAACTTTTCTGAAATAATTTTTTAAACCATCACCTAGTACAACTGGAAAAAAAACAAAATCTGGGCTTATCTCCCTGAAACTCGGAATAGCATGTTAGAATGGAATGCCATATGATACCACATATGGAATGACCTATTTATCCTTTTTTCATTCTGTATCTCAAGGATGAAAGCAGCAGGTTAGCACTGTCGCTTCACAGTGGGATAATCATGGGTTAGATCCCTGGCCAGGTCATTGTAGGTCCTTTCTCGGTGCAGTTTTAAATGTCTTGCCATGTCTATGTGGGTTATGTCGGGAACTCCTGTTTCCTCCCAATATCCAACAACATTTACTTCAAAACATTCATATTTATTACATTATACTATTAATTACCCCTAGGTGTGAACGGGTATATACCATTTTTTTCCCAGAGGTCAACTTCAGATATTTGAGCAGTGTTATGCACTAAAAACAATTGTTATTCCCTTTTACATGATCTTTTCAATCCCTTAGAATTAAATAGGCTGCTTTTCTTACAATACCTGTAAAACTGAACTGATACATTTAAATTAAATGTGCTCTCGTTCAAAAACAAACAATCAAACAAACAACAACAACAACAACAACAACAACAATAACAACAACAAAATATATATAGAAATTTTATATATAGGCTATATATACAGAGGACTGAGGAGTATGTTAATAATTTTTTTTTATCTAAAAGTCAGATCAATGAATGGTTCTTTATTAAGACAATTATTAAAATCAATGCATTCAATGCGGCATTCATAGAATAACAGTGTGCATGAAGGGAAGTTTTGTTTTTTTATATGGGTGCTTCTTCGTTAGTCTTTGATATATGATTTTCTTTGGGGCTGGGGGGCAAATTTAACATTCCGAAATTTGAGGTTGAGAATAGTGCTGCTGGCAGGAGCCAACCAGTTTAGCCCCAGCCTCCACCATTTGCCTGCTTTCACTAACCTGTCCTGACAAGTAACCAGATTAGCAGAGTCTTCCATCAGTGCAGGGGAGCAGAAAGAGCAGATGGAGTACTCGGCTCATGCCCCCCGCGCCCTGCCCACCCCCTCCCCCCCTTCAGCTCACTGGCACACTGCTTAGCATGCACAATGACTGGGGCCTGGGCCCGCTGCAATCAGTGTACTATCAGCAAATTGCTGCTAACAGCTTTGTATGATGCTGTTCAGGGAATAGCATGGCTCCGTCTTCATATGCCCATGTACTTCCATTCTATTTCCTAAAAGGAAAGGGAGGAAAAAAAACAACAACGGAAAGAGCACTGAAATTGGGGAATATGCCAGAGCGTGTTTATCTAACCCCCCACCTCCTTAAAGGAGACTGCCGACGAAGTGATTAGCGAAAAGCCAATATCGAATTAAAGCTGTAAGAGTGTGTGTGACAGTGTACACATTTTCTCATTAGAGCAAAGAGAAAAGGAACAAAGTTGCCAAAAAACAGCAAAACACCCACAGCCCAGCAAAAAGGAACTAACTAGAGGAATGATTTTAGTGTTGGGGAGAAAAAAAGGAGGGTTTTGGGCTATGGTGGTAGTTGTGGGGGTGGGGGGTGGGGAGGGGGGTGTTTTGGGGGGGCAGGCAGGGAATTGAATTGCAATTTATAACACTTGTCATCTGCTGGGATAAACTGAGCTTGTCTTTTTTACAGTTTCTCTGCTAAATATCACTAACTTTGCTCAAAGTGAGCAGATGGGCCCGCTAATTAGCTCAGTTCATGCTGCAAGTTTGTTTATAAAGAGAGAATGGGGATCCAGACATCTTGACACATTTTATTAACATATCATACCTTTAAGCTCTGCCTCGCAATACCCAGAAGGCTTTTCACTTTGCACATGCGACACACACGCAGACGTGGACGCAGACACTCACACGCTTCTACAGGCGCACACACATAGGAGGAAACAAACACTCTCTATATGGGGGTATTGAATATGCATTAAAATGTGTAAAAGCTGTACCCATGTGTGTATGTGTGTGTGCTAATGTGTCATGAGAGAGAGAATGTGAGAGACACAAAGCAAGATCGATCCATTGCGTGCGCCTGCGTGGGTGTGTGTATTTGTGCTTGTATTTAATTAAGCCATGTGACAGTGTGGGTGGGCATCACTCATAGCCATTTCGTGTGAGTATGTTGCCCAGAAAGAAGACTGGGGGGATTCCTGAACATCATCAAAGGTGTCACCAAGGAATCCCACTGAGCCCTCATCTAGCCCTCAGACTCTCCAGCTCTGACCACAGTTGCTGCTACCTTGGCTCAAACAGAGGGACTAAAAGGTAATGTGTTTAAAGAAGAACCTGTGGAGCTCCAGACACAGAGAAACACACTGAACCAGACAGAGCAGTGAAGGGGATGAATCAGTGAGCTCCAAACAAGCTGCAGAGGAGCTCTGGCTTAGACCTCATTAACCATCCACCGCTCCCCCACCTACCTCCCACCACCCCTCTCCACCTCCCTGTCTCTCTCTCTCTTCCTCCTTTTTTTCCACATGTCTTTCTCTTTTACCTCTCTCTTTGTTTTCCCTTTCTCTTTCCATTTCGCTTACCTCGATTTCTTTCTACTCATTCTTTTTTCTCCTCTCTCTTTCCATCATTCTCTTTACTCTTCTTTACACCCCCCCTCCCATTCTGTCGCTTTCTTTCTCGGGCACCCTCTTTTCATCCACCTCTCTTGTTCTTTCTTTTACTTTTTTCTCCCTCTGTCTCTGTCTTGCCCTCCCACCATTTCTTTCTTCCTTTCCCTCTTTGACTGCACCCCCACCCCCTCTCTCCCTCT
>JBBKCR010000002.1:6818985-6831879 GCA_037577295.1 Ladigesia roloffi | reverse complement strand
AGAGAGAGAGAGAGAGAGAGAGAGGGAGAAAGAGACAGAGAGAGAGAGACACCTGGGGGTTATTCGCTTTCAGACTTCACTCCTTCACACTGAAGATTTTGTTTACATTTCAAATGCTTACCTGCAGTCATGTAAAAAAACTACATGTACAAACAAACACACACAGCTATAGCAGAATCAGATCTTTTTTTTCTTCAAAGAAAAACATGAGATAATAAGTCTGATGTACTTGTAGGAGATTCTTGTCACAACCGAATCTATGGGGATTCTTAATAAGCCAACCCCCTGGAACATAGAGTCACCATGGGGCTCATGTGGAAGGGGTGGTCTAGTCATGAGCTATGGAACTCAGCATTGGGTCAGGATGTGCTGAGAAAGAACTCAATGGGAAAACTCAGATCAGCAACATCGGTTCTGCTAGCCCTCCATCTAAGGGTCCTGGACCACCATCCTGTGCAGGCAGATGTAATCCCAAAACACAATGTTAACACAGGATTCAGTAACTACACGATTAATGATGGAGGGGTCAACTTAGAAGACAGCAAATTTAGAAAAAGATCCTAGGTTGATAGTCACACTACATCCTCAGATTGATACCAATGGCATCTCTCTCCTGGGTCAGTATATCTGCACTTGGAGCATATGATCTGCCTGACTAATGGCATCATGTGACATTTCCCAAACCCACTTAGAATTTCAGTGGGAGCTAGTTTCCATGGACAGAGCAATTGTTCTGGCTGTTGTGTTGCTGGTCGGAGTCAAAGGCAGGGAGCAACCATTCAACCTGACTCTTGGATTCTTTAACCCTTTCCACACCTGTGATCCAAACTTGTGGCTACTGCTGGACAGCATGTCTCCAGATGTAACAGATATAGAAATCAAACTGGATGGGGCTCACCTGTAGTGCAGAGACAAGATATCTGAAGGGGATAAACTGGCACTATTGCAGATATGTGTCCATTATAATATGTGAAAACAATCTGTTGGCTATTGGCAAGGCATTCATTTACCAGAAGACAGTTAACATTGTATCGATTTGTGCATCATAGCACACACTAAGCATGACCATATTTTATTAACGTCATGCATAAAAATAGGCCACCAATGTTTTGATCATTTGAAGTCAGCAGAATAATTCCTAGGTGCCCTGTTGCCGGGGTGGTTTGTGCCCATTCGATCATGCATCCATGTAGCTGCTCCAGTTCAGAATATCTGTTTGAGAAACAGATATTCCATGCATCTGCTCTTCAAGGCAGTGAAAATCACTCACGTGGGGAAAAGGGCTTCTGGGGTTTTGAAGCCATGACTGGGTGTTTATTCCATGAAAGAGCAACAGTCTTCTGTTTTTGAACCAGGATGGAACGTAATCTGAAAGTCAAACTGTACTGATACTTGCAAGCCCAGAACCTGCCATGAATTTAAGCATTTTACCCTATGGACATATGCGAGGTTCTGATGGTCAATGACCACCATAAAAAGGAATGCTGAGCCCTCTCCAACCAAAGCTGTGTTGATTGTGAGGAGCTTGTGGTTTCTGGTATTATAAATGCAATCTGCATCTGTCAGTTTACTCAAGACAAAGGTTAGGGTTAGGGTTAGAGATGCAGATTACCAATGTTTGCACTGCCCCATTCCAACCTTTGAAGTTGGTATACCAGGCTGGTAAACAGTTTCATTTAATTTACAAAATGCCTCTCTGGCAGCTTTTAGCAAACAAGAGAAAATCTGCTAAATATGGAAGATGTGTTCCATGAGGGCTTGAAAATAAACCAGCTTGACATTGACATACAAAAATAGGAATATATCTAACATATTGTGGAACATATCAATCAAGAAGGCTTGGAAGATGGAGGGGACATTAACCAACTCTCCATTCATCTTCCACCCAAATATGAAGGTAATCCACGCTAGGCTGATCAAGCTTATTGAACGCCATCAACCAGCAGAGCTGCTTGACAAGATCTGGGGAAGCAGGTACTTGTCTAAATGAATTTCAGTGTCTTGGCAGACCAGTTCAACATTGAGTTCAGGGCTGTGGTTGTCCATATTCAATGCCAATCCCACTGCCTTGTGCCATCCAACAAACAAAGGAAATGCCAGAATCACACTGGCTCAAAATCCCTGTCCATTAACCCTCCTGTTATGTTTGCTTCTCAGGAAACACAATAATGTTCCTAGTTCAATTCGACCCAGGGTTTTTTAAAAATCCAACATTGTTCATATCTCATTGTTAACTCCATTACTGGCCATTTCAATCAATATTTGGTATAATGGTGTTCTTTACCTCTTCCAGCTCATGGTTCAAAGAGGTTCATTGTTTTTCATAGACAATGCATTTAAAAAAAATCTTTAATGTACTTTGGAAAGACCTGCAAATAAAACACATGAATTTTTTTCTTTATAGGTAGTGTAAGATCAAGCACGACCCTTGTGCCCTGATTCTTCTCTGGGGCTCCTCCACCCCTTCAAGTGTAAAGCTACGTGTTCAGTGCAGAGCTGGTGTTTGCATCCCATATAGCCCAGATGATTATGTTTAAATTATGTTTAAAATCCAGCTCCTTTCACTTCTGCAGACAGTTTTGCCCAATGCATATTTGGCAATGAAGTCCACTGTATTTCACCACTTTTTGATCTGAATGCCTTGCTTGGAGGAATATAAATAGCAGATTCTTCATTTGGCAAATAATCAGAATGATCAGACCTAGAATTGACCTCAAGATGGTCTTTGTCTTCAGACACATCCTTCTATTTCACTATCATAATCAAAAATTTGCCCACAGGATCAGAAAAATTTCTCATCAAAAGTTGTAACATCACCTGCATTCTCGCACTTACAGATAAAGTCAAAAGGTAGAGAGAGAAAAGATAAGATAAGATAAGATAAGATAAGATAAGATAAGATAAGATAAGATAAGATAAGATAAGACAAACCTCAGAAAATGTGTGTGTGCATGCATGTGAGAGTGTGATTGAGGCGAAATATGTCACAAATTTGCCAAGAACAAATAGTATTTGGCACTCATTTGACCACTTTAACCTCCCCTTTGACAGTCAGGTCAAATTGACTCAAACAGTATCTGTGTAATATAAACAATGGGGGAGGGATTGCACAAATCTGAAATGAAACCATTTATTTGATATGTTGATTTTTTGAAAAAAATAACAGGAGGGCTAAACAACCATCAACTTACAATTCAGACTTAAAGGTAAATCCTGTATTGTGAAGGGTATGATGAAGCGGAGGTGGAGATCACTGAGCAGGTGGTGATCACTGAGCAGACCTGTAGTCCGGCATACTTTAAGCACTGCTTGATGGCTACACATGCACAGGTGGTAGGCATGATGGTGAACAGAAAACAACCCCGAGGTCAAACTGAGCATTAAATAGTGAACTGTGACAAAGGAACAGTTATAGCAGTGTTGGGGTTAGCCAAGATCCAAAGCAGGATACCTGAGGGCATGGTGTACAAGAAATCACCATGACAGGAATTCTACAGAGTTTTTCAAATTTCTATATAATTAAATCTTTAAGAAGTAAACAGTCATTCAGAGGGTTTTGAAATGCTTTGTTCTAAAGAAAATTAATTGAATCAGAATGGGCCACAGTGATATTGTACAGTGAACATATACACCACTCCCCCATAAATAACCTCTCTATAAAATCAATTTATTTGTGTTATACTGTTTCTTATTTCTTTTCTGTCAGTAGCTCTTTTTTGCATAATAATTTATTACCATCCATCATAATCTGTGCCTTGTTCCACACTTAATTACTCTGCATCTGTCATCATACCCCACCCACAAGTGCTATTAATGATATCATCAACTGTACATGTTAATCCATAATACTGTACGGTTTGTTGTTGTTGTTGTTGTTCATGTCTTGTATTCTCATGCTTTTGCACTGTATAATCCTGTACTGTGCTGTCTGCACTTGTGCAGCCTTGTGATATTTCTGTTTTTGTTCATGTTTCTGGAGGAGTGTTGTAGAATTCACTGTTTACTCTATTTACAGTTGAAATAACAAATAAAAATGTAATTGACTATTTAAAATGAGAAAAAACTATTATATTTATATTATATTACTGATTAAATACAGAGGGTTTTTTTTATTTTATACCATGCACATAAAACATTTTCTTTTTTCTGTGTTTAAATTTCCTGGTTACCTTCATAAAATTATGCAAGTAGTTCTGCAAGAGATTGATTAATATGAAACAGCTGTATTTCACTCAATCTTATTAAACTAATAATGTAATATCTTAATCACTTGATATGTGGACAAAATATGTGGAAAATGGCATTGTTCCAACCATACTAATTTTGTCAATTATTCTTTTAGCTTCCCAAATAAAAGTAATTGCAATTTGATCAAGAAAATATTCTTATGTATTTTAAAAGCTAGGCAACACTTGACTGAGACTACAACAGCAAACTAAATGTTAATCAGTAATAAACCCATATGCATGATGCAACATAGAACTCGCTACAGCAATATTGATCTCTTGGCCTCATCTATAGCATTCATGAATTTCTAACAGATATTAGCATACTGCCCCACATTCTTATACCATGGACATTCATGTAAAATGTCCCCACAATCTTGACTGCAGAGCTAACTTGTTGATTTAACAAGGAGCTGGCCATTGCTCTCACAACCGATTATTTATGCGGCCATCTTGTCCAAATCCCTGGCCAGTTCCTGGGTCAGGACTTCCTGGGCAGCAGTGCTGAGTCAGCAGCCAATCAGGAATCCCTGCTGGGGCTGGCTTTGTCCAGATACACGCTTCCTGTTTTTGTCAGCGCTTGTCAGCAGCCACCTGGCCTGAGCCGGTTGGAGGGGGTCAGTCATCTCGGGGGCTGTCCCCAAGAGAGGGTCGCAGGTCGAGGCAAGAGGGAGAAGCCACCCGGGGTGACTCGGAACTCTGTGTGACCGGCACGCATAGAGCCAAGCCTGCTCAGTGACAGTACGCTTGATCCAGAGCCTCGTAGATCTGACAGTGCAGGGGTCAGCTATAAGGTCAGAGAGGCCAGCAACAAAAACTGGCTAGCAAACAAATGACTGTAACCAAATGGCATTTGTCTGACACAGTGCCCAGTACAAAGGGAGTTTTGAACTTGAGGACAGATACACCTTTCAAATTTCAATTTTCCTCCTACTTAATTCAGACTCTTCTGCTTTTGTCAGTTGAATGTGAGGAAGATCTAGCCTAATCAAGGCATACCAGAGTGTATTTTAAAAGTATTAATTGAACCAGTAGAACTTCCAGGCACTAGCTGGACTGAATCAGCAAGTAAAGTGAAGTGAAAGTGACCATTCTGTCATACGTTAAAACACAACGACGGCACATAGAGAGAACAACACGAAAATCTGCCTTGGCATTCAGCCCATTCAAGCAGCAGGCAGCCAGGACCACAGTGCCCGGGGAGCAGCATGTGGGGACAAAACCTTGCTCAGGGTACCTCTGAGGTACTTAGCAGACTTGGGAATTGAACCTACAACTTCCTGATTGCAGGGTGAATACCCTAACCACTACACTACCACAAATGGCTGAGCTTTGATTTCACCATGAAAAACATCTCATTATCCCACAGAGGCAAGAGGAGAACAGGGATTGCCCAACGTAGTAAATAACACAGTAATTAGTACAGGGCTGAGCAGCAGACAGAGGGAGGGAACAAGTTCTCTGGGCAGGTCTGGGAGGGGGGATTGTGGTTCAGAAAGGGAACGCAGGCTGCCAACCCCACCTCCCATGACGGTCTTGGCCTTTCCACTTCAGCTCTCTCCAAAGGGAGAGCCACAATGGCCTTGTCTGCCAATGGGTGGCCTCTCTGCGTGGATACTAGAAAACGTGAGCAGGTGCGTCTGGCATGGCAAGTGAGAAAAGAATAGGAAGAGTCCTGCGCTCATCCTCCTTACAGCCTCCTGGATGAACAGGCAGGGCACCAGAGCAGCCATGAATGCTTTCAGCAGGCCCAGGTGAAAGCCAATGCAGCTGGTCAAACTGAATGGAGGCCTCCACACTCCACCACCCCCTCTAATTAGCGGCCCTGGGCGTGGCCCGATGAAGATAACACACTGGCCATTATAGCGGTTGGTGAAGAGAGGTTTGTTGGGTGTCTTTTCTCTGAGAAAAAAGAATGATTCCGCTCACTTGACCTCTGAGGGAAGCCATGCATATCTGCCCTAGAGTTCAGAGACAATAGAGTTGCTGAGGTAACTATTCAAAAGTAAAAACTCTGATGCACTCTACTGAATTAGGATTTTGGACTGTGCTTATTTTGAACAGTGGTTATAACAAGACAACCATTGTGGCTCTGTAGCAGTGGTGAGCAGCACAGGGGAAGCTTCCGAATAATGCAATTAAACACTGACCACAGGGACCTCTGGGATACATCAATACACTCTGCAGGGATGAGCCGGCCAATCAGAGGCTCAAATTTGAGAGCCACACGACAGTGGGATATTCAATTAAATCTGTTTTATCAGGAGCAAACGCTGGAACAACTTTCGCTGCATGAAAGTGTTGGAGGTGCCAACTTCAACCTTTCAGCTGGCTGGAGTTTATGACCTTAGGCTTTTTTACTCCCCAAGTAAAACTTTCCTGAGTGCGGGAAAAGCCTTTAATGGGCATTAAGCTGGGCACTTGACAGAGGTTTTAAAAATAACTAAACAAAAAAACAAACAAATAAATAAGTAATAAGCATAATAGAGCTAATAATTATAATTATAAGAGAGCATTCATCTGTAAAACGTAATTCTGCCCATATTTGGACAACTGAAAGAAATGCAGAGATAGGAAACGTTTCTATGTAACAAAGAACTCCAGAGCAGCTAAGCAGTGCAAACAAACAGTGCATTAGCATTAGAAGAACATAGTCATAGACTTAGGGAACATGAAAGGCTGCAAAGCCCTGGTGAGGTGGTCCAGAGTCTTCAGCAGTCAGCAGCTCAGGGAATCGATGGTAGGCAAGCAGTCAGGGCAAGCCAGCATGAGTCACTCCTGAGCCCTCGGCAAGGGGAGGAGAGCGGCTAGGAGTTGGACCACACAGAGCTGAGATGTGAGAACTAGCAGTATGCTAAGTACTGTGGCGGTCTCCATCCTTTTCTTCTAGACTAGCAAAAGAAATAGACCACACATAGACAAAATCTAGTGTGGTTTAATCAGACATAACTGAGCTTTTTGGGCAGTAAAAGGTAATGCCATAGAACAAGGATGTCCAGTCTTATCCACAAAGGGCAGGTATGGCTGCAGGTTTTCAGTCCAACAATGTATTGGCTGATATGTCCTACTATTTGAAGACTTAAAAATAAATATGATGTGCTATAAAATGATTGGAGTGAAAACTTGCAGCCACAGATAAGACAGAAGAGAGAAAAGAACATATTTTAGGTCCTGAAGATCTACACTCAGAATTTAAATAACTCCAACCTTGATCTAACCCACCTGAGCCAGGTAATGACAGTCTTCTGGATCTTCTGAGTATTTGAATCTGATTCCTCAGGAGAGGAGAGGTTCATGACTAGAATAGGTAACCCCTGTTTAAGGAAGCAGGTTTATACCAGAGAGACAGATTTTTCTTATAGAATGCATTCAAAATATGTATAACTAAATGATGTGTGTACTAAAATTCCTTGAACACAAAGTGGGCAAGTGGGTGTGTGGTGAAGACAAATACTGTTTTCACCCTTTTCTCTCCCTCTCTCTATTGAAACAAGTGGACAGCACATGTATGAGGAACACCCACTGACACGCCTTCAGCTCCACATACATTCCTACACCTTTCCAACAAAGAGTCAAATGCTTCCCATCCAAGCAAAATAAATGAATCAGTTCAACACACTAACACCCAAACCAGTTACGTTCAAACTGCTTCCCTAAGCCCTGTGCTGAAGATGTGATGTGATAGTTCAGTAACGCTGATAGCCCCAGCTAGACACGTCCCATCATTTCAGGACTTGCATTTTGGCCATTAACACAGAGCGTGTGCTGAGTAGGGCTTTGATCATTGCGTGGTGAAATATTTAAGAAGGCTACATGAGATGGCTGGGGCCTGGGGGGGATCAGCGGGGGCTGGGCAGGGCAGAGGGGCAGCTGAGAGTCCTGGGGGGCTCTGAGACGTGCCCTCACATTCCACAGCGTTGCCAAGAGAGCCAAAGATCTTCCACCAAGGCTCCAGATTGCAAGCTGTGCAGGAATGACAGACAAAAAATGGCTCCGTTGTTCAAGCTTTTCCCATGGAACTAACGAAGACATATATTCATCTAGATTGGCTGTGACTTGAGCCATACACTGATGTATGATTGGTGCAAGCATAGGAAATGCATTTGTGTAAATATGCAATGAAAGTGTAACAGCCTTTCTTAAAGATGGAAATATTCTTACTTGTAAAATTTTAAATCATGAAATGAATGAATGAATGGATGGATGGATGGATGGATGGATGGATGGATGGATGGATGGATGAATGAATGAATAAATAAATAAATACATAAATACATAAATAAACAAACAAACAAACTATCATTCTCTACATTTTGAAGTGCATCCATTCCTTAATGCAGGGGAAAATTTGGTTATTGGAATTTTTTAGAAGATGAGCAGCCCGTTCCTCCAAGGCATTCAGTTCCACTCGGTTCCACACAGATAGGACGACTGGAGATTCCTCTGTTTTCTGCACAGGAATCAATGTGTTTAATTAATTAATCCATATATCACAGCCATACACACATGAGACACGTTCTAGCTAGTTTATTTGTTCAAAACCTTGCAACAGGGTCGAAAAAAAATCCATACATCCAACAGCAAAGTTTCTATATAAATTTTAATCTGCTTTGAATATTTAAAAAAATTGACATGGATAAAAAAAAAAACATTTCTTGATCATTGCCCGAACTCTGGCCATTTACTTGCATTTAAAAATCTGTGCTGAGCCATTCATTCACAACTCACACACAAGATCTTTTCACTAATTGAATCAGGTTCAGCCGCATTAACAAGGAAATGCCATTACTCTCACTATTCCTAATACTTTGCCCTCTAGAATACTTTCACACGTCAGACTGCCTGAGAAAATCGCGAGCCTAAAGCAGCTCTCAGTCCACTGAGAAGTGCTAATTTGTAAATGTGTCAGTAGAGTGAGAGAGCAGGAAAAGGCTTATTAATAATTCCCATGCCCTTGTTCTTTTCAGATATTACAGTACATGGCAATATATTTCCTTCATCATGTTTAATTGGTATGCTTAAGACAGGCGGAATGAAAAGAGGTCTTAAGTTGACAGATGCTTTCCTGCAAGGTGGCACATATGCAATAGAGGATTTCAGTATATTCATACATTCCATTTTAAGAAGTCAATGATGGAGATTAAGAATCAAAAGAGTGATTTCTTTTTAAAGAGATAAGACTTGTGTATTGAAGGTAGAGAGGAAGCATGTCTCAGAGTTGGTTTCTACCCTTCTGTGCTCTTGTTGCCCTGAGTCACTTCACTGGCCAGTTGGCTCCTCTGTTTGTTTTGACATGGCAGGGGGAAAAGGGGAACTTAACCATGACCACTTTCTGTCTCTTTCTCAGCTGTGACCACAGTGCACTCCCCTTTTCATTTATCCACTTCACCTCTATAGCAGTTATCTGACCCTTCATGTTCACTGGCTTTCCTTTTTTTTCCTCTTTGTTTTTTTTTCCCTCTTTTTTCAAGAACCCAATTAGGCTTCATTTGAAACCACAGCAGTGTGAGAACTTCAGCCATTCATGGCCAGAGATAACTAACCCAATTAAGGCTAGCCTCTTTCTCTGAAGTTCCTCTGAATTTACATATAACAAATAAAGATGTTAGACTAGATTGGATTAGATAGGCCATGTAAATAAGGGGGGAGGACTTTATCTCTAAATGCCACTAAATAGTTTTGGGACGGTGTTAGCTAATTAATTCATACCATGCTTCTGAAGGAAGTGATTCGAGGAAAGTAAGAGAGCTCTGTAAGGGCCCTAATGCTAGACAACAAAACCACTCCTTTGCTAAGTTTATTTTAAAACTGTACATCATTATCCCTGAAGATATGTTATCAGATGAGAAAGATAAACACCAGAGTTGTTGCTTAGTAAGCAGAATTGTTGCTCAGTAAAGTGGCTTAGTAAGATTTTGTGACATCCCTGGTCAGTGGCCGCTAGAGGCTGCACTTCTGATTTAATGAGGGATTTTATGCTGAAATTGATTGTGTAAACTGGATTTTGATTTGTGTATTTACAGCTGTTTCTGTGAAAGTGACAATTAGTCTCTATTGCCTCTTGTTTCTTACTATGTACAACAAACATTAAGTGTGCACACATATTGACTACTACTGGTTCCTGATTTCTCAGTGAACTCCAGGCATTGCATTCATTAATTTCCCATTAATTCCACCAATTAGCTGAAGATAGTATGGGATGTTTATATCAAATATTGAGCTACCTTGAGGAGAGAAATGGATATTTCTAAGCTAATACACTCTCCCTGAAATCCACTATGATTTTGTAAAAACTCTCTAAAGAGAATTGCGATGCATCAAGGAATGTAGAACTTTATCACCAGTGCTTGTATATAAGTAAGAAAGATCTCAGAAGATCTGAAGGACATAACGGTGGGCAGGGCCACCTAGACATACTGGCTTGACCTAAAGAGTGCCAAACAGCACTGAACGGGGCTCGGACTGATTTTCAGTAATACGTGAAGCAATGCTGGCTGTTTGCTTTAACGGCCACATCTCCAGCAGAGTAAACATGAACCGCAGGCCTGCTGAGCCCTGTTTACTCCGCATTGCCTCCTGCTCCGACCAACAGGACCACCCTGTACCCCACACACTCTCTATAAATCTCCCACAACCACCATGACTTGCGTGGCCTTGGGACCCAGGTGATCAAGGGGCATCCAGCACCAAATGAAAGCCTAAAAATTCTGAGCTATGGATGCACAGAACTGCTGGTTAGAGTCCAGAACAGCCTGATCCATCAGGACACACTGAATAACTTTATACAGAGAGGGAGAGAGAGTGGTCTTTATATGTGTGTGTGTGTGCACAGACTACAGTGTAAACACGGCCCTCAGTGTTAGCACAGGCATTAGTGTGAGATTAAAGACACACACACTCACGCACAAGCTCTCTTTAGCAAATACCACTGCGGCTGATAGACCACTGATTAACCTAGGTTAGGAAAACAGCCCTTGGCAACTACTGCTAGATCACTTTCTAAAAGTCATGGTCCAAATACAGAAAAATGTGTTGGTCTAAAGGCTGAAATAAAAAATAATTCATTAAATGAATGAATTTACAAAAAACAGCAGTAACAAAATCTTTTACACACTCTCAAAAAAACAAATCAGAAACATCTCATGGGTAGTTTTCAGGCAAACTGAGGCATTTAAGGATTAATTTGATATAAAATATTAAATTTGTTCTTGTATCATGTACAAATGTTTATATTACAGTGTATTTTTATGGCTTGTCCTGTCCCCTGTTCCCAAAATAATATTGAGTACCATTTAGAACCATTAACAACCACTGTCTAAAATCAGCAGTTCTCAATCCAGTCCTAAGAATCATAAACTAGTCGTAAACTGTCTTGCTCTTTTTCTTTCCCTATGTTAGTTTGGAGGAAAAACATGGATGAAATCTGTACAGACACAATAATGTTCGCTTATTCATATTTTTTCTGTAATACACAATTATTTCTGCCTAAAATAAATTCTAAGTGTTGGACAGAGAGACTTAATTTGAGTAACATCTAGCTCTGGTCTTCTAGCATCAAATCTACTAAACTTTAATGAAGGAAATCCTTATTCCTTGTCAGCTAGAGAGATTTTACTGGAATACGTTGTCGCACCCCGTAATAAGGCATGACACTTTTATGATATTTCTATTTATTACTAAAAGAAAACAAATAAGAGCTGCCCTCTATGGATGTGCATACATAAGCAATCACCTTTCTTCAGTATTCTTAAAACGGTTACAATAAAGAACACTTTTGAATATCTTGAAAATAAACCCATAGGGAATGTTAGACTCAGCTGGTATTATTTGTTAAAATAATTATTTATGATGATGCTATGCTAGTCCCACATGTGTTTCACGACACCACATCCACATAATACAGTTGGCATTGAAGGGTCTACCAGTGGTTCTGAAAGAAAATCTAGGGAAAGCAATGTACTGGTTTCGATTACATGGTGAATATGGTTGATTACAAACCATATTCCTACCATCTGCTCAAACACATTATGAATGTCCAGCTTAGCAATACAAAGAAACACATAAACCAACAGACAATTACATCATAAAGAAAGATACAAACACAACCTCTTTTCTCGGAAAGAGGTACATAGCAGATGCATGGCAGATAAGTATATTTAGAAAATTACTCATAGCTCCAAAGGAGTAATATCCTTCACACTGACACATTTCTTAGATTTCCAGCTCTTTCTTGAAATTTGTTTTCAACAGCAGGAATAAAGTATGCAGTGATGCATCTAAACTCAACAGAAGCCTCAAAGAAAACACATGGAAAGAGGAGCCGCCTATCAGCAAAGCAGTAGAGCTTAACTAATTTCCCTCCATGGCCTTCACAACCTCAGTAGCATCCTTAGAACTGGCCGCTTGGCACTGAGCACTCATACAGTAAGAAATATCCCAGCAGCTCTGGCCAGAAAACCCAGAGTTCAGCTTAGCCTGTTTTACTGGACGCTTTACAGCCCTGCTGACCCCTCTCATTTAGGCCATTGTCAAATGAATACCATCCAGAGCCCCAAGGCTCAACCCCGGCCATTACACAGACTGGGAGAGTAAGAGAGAGTGAGAGAGAGAGAGAGAGAGAGAGAGAGAGAGAGAGAGAGAGAGAGAGAGAGAGAGAGAGAGAGAGAGA
>JBBKCR010000002.1:6785771-6818885 GCA_037577295.1 Ladigesia roloffi | reverse complement strand
AGAGAGAGAGAGAGAGAGAGAGAGAGAGAGAGAGAGAGAGAGAGAGAGAGGGAAATGCTGTGGGTGTATTTGAAACATATATGGAGACCTATCAGAAAAAAGTTTGACAGTTTCTTTTGGATAAATGTGAGTTAGCTTATTTTACTAAAATTAACCATAAACAGCATCATATAAAAAGTATACAATATTTCTACTGAGAACAACAGCAAGAACAGAACTGAACAGTAAACAAGTAAATCACTGCTTATTTATTTAAAATATTAATGAACTCCGAACAACAAATGTAATTTAAGAGCTTTAACAGGAGTTTTAACCCCAAAACTCTTTGAAAACTCTGAAAAAGCCTTCAAACTTTTTCTTAAAATTCAAATTAGTGATGAAAGTTTTTTTAAAGACAAACAAAAGTTTGTTAAAATCCTCCTACACTGGGTAGAAGCTCCATCTACATTAGAGGATATATTGATTCTTTTATCCTGTGATTACTTTTGTTGTCACATGTAGAGCCTTTTGAAAATGCTAATTCAAGCAAGGTCCAAGCATGAGTCTGACACTTTTGTATTTCAGACACCCCACTTGTTGACAAACTTGCTTCAGATGACTCGTTTTCCTGCTGCACTATTCTCATTAGTTGCTGTGTCGATGAAGATACAGGTGTGGTAGCCTACTTGCACAAGCAACACACAGTGCCAAGTACTTGTGTACTTAAGTCTGTGATGTGTCTTAATGTTGCATTTTTTGCAAGTGTATCACTTATTTATGGCATAGCAGTATGATGGTAATAATAAATCTTACCTTTGGACAAATTTAAATGGCAACAACTATGCCAAATTAGCACCCTCTGTAATACAGAGAGACTACAACATTTTGCCACAGCACAGAGGAGATATATATATATGTATATAATTTATTTATTTATTTATTTTTAATATGAACAAACACAGAACTGAACATCAGGTGAACTGTACAAGACAAATTGCCCCTTGGTGTGACTGTGTGAAACATGTCCAGGGTGTTCCACCATTTTTCACCCTATGATCACTGGGATAATCTCTAATATCTAATTCATTCAGTCTGCTAGTAGTTCACTCTTCCCTACGGACTCTAAATATCTATAATCCATTCTTTGTCAATACAAATTTGACTTCATTTTATTAATGCCAATTGAGAAAGAGAGAGAGAGAGAGAGAGAGAGAGAGAGAGAGAGAGAGAGAGAGGGAGAGAGATACAAGAAAAAGGGACTGGGACAGAAAATAAAAAATTGGAGAAAATCAGAGTGACAGAGTGACAGAGAGACCAAAAGATGGATGAGGATAAAACGACCTGGGATGAGAGAGGGAAATTGAAACAGAGAGAGAAAGAAGAGAAAAAGATGAATGGAAGGATGAAGATGGACCAGTTTGTGTGAAATTTAACATAGACATTATGTGTATAAGGTCAAGGTTAGGGGTTGGGACACACATGCACGCACAGCGGTGGAGTGAGCAGCTGTGTGCCTCAGCTATGGGAAAGGGGAGGGGTGTTATGGCAGGCTGGAGTCAGCAGGGGGAGCAGCTCCTCTATTGATTGGGCATAGTGCTGCTTGAGGCTCTGGCCATGCTGCAGGACAGGCAGCAGAGCCCTTTCAGCACTGCCCAGCTCGGGCTGCTCCAGAGGGGCCATCTCCCCCTCCTCACTCCGTCACTCTTAGGTGGAAATGATGTGCTTTGTTGCCATGCAGGCCACAGAGGACAGCAGCTCTGGAAATAAACTTCTTTCTATTCCTCCACCCCGCCATTTTCTCCAATGCCTCCACATGACACATAGCTGGGAACTTGGGAAGGGGGTAAATACAGCTGAGTGTTTGGAATAAGGGGTAATTCTATCATTCCTCCATTCAGGGACAGTAACAGCCTCTTCAAAGAAAGAAGACCGTTTAGGGTGTGTAAAAAAGAGAGGGAGACCTGAAAGCAGAGAAGAGGACAAAGTGTGCGTGTGTCCGTCTGTGTTTAGAAAGATAGTGTTTGAGGGTGGGCTACAGCTGGTAAGTGTGTCAGAATCACAGGGCAGACTTACAAACATTCAAATGAAACCTGAGAGTCTTTTAAGTCCACATGATGTCTGTGACCAGTCTGTCAGATGCAACCTGACAGCATTCCCCCTACTCCTTAGCTGGGGTAAACATGTCAGAAATATACAAATGACACATTCTGCTGAATTTTAGGGGAAAATCCATTAACAATTTACACATATTCATGTACATTTTAATGCGCAATTACTGTTTATGTGTTGAATTTATACATTTGGTGGGGAGAAAGGCATAAAATGTGGCATGTGCAGAAATCAAAGCAATTTTTATCCTCTTGTTTTATATTATTCAATATTTTAATGTTGATAAATAATCAGAAATTAGTAATTACGTTTTGACTCATTTGAGCTTCTCATTTTTACATTTTTCTGATATCAACAAAACATCAGTCAACAAAACATATTAGCTAAATGAAACTGTTGTTCACTACTTAACATGATTCTAGGCAATATAGTTCTACAGAAGTCTGAAATACCAAGATTTTGGCAACTTTCCCATCTATACCACCCTGAGACACGGGCCATTCATTTCTGTCCTTTAGTGTGGACATTTTTCTTCCTTAAGTACTTGGAGTTACCCCATCAAGCCCTTTACTATTTTGTAGAGGGCATCTTGGGCTTTCCAGTGATGTGCCAAGTTTGCATGCTGGGAACAAGGACTGAAGTGGCAAGACATATATGAGGTCCACCAAATGAATTTTTTTTCTCTGCATAACCAAAAACAAAACTTGCCACAAGGACAATCTCACCTAAAATTTTGCTGTTGAAATAAAATACATGTTTAGTTGTCTTTGCAAGCAACAAGCAACAGAAGGGTGATACGGAATTTAATTGTTTTTATCAAACTGAATGTTTTTTTTCTAAATTCATGTTATATTTTCTAAATTCAGTTCTATTTTCACGTGGAAATCATCCTGTTGTCCTCTAAAGTGGACAAGATTGGAAATGAAAATAAAAATTATATAAAACAAATTTAAATTGTAAGTTGTATTTTAGGCCCAAATTGCTAGAAATTCACGCCACAATTTTTTTTTACCCTAGCATACCTTTAAAGCTATTGTGTTGGCACCACTTTTCTGACAGTGTGAATGATTTTAATGTAGATTTTATTTAATGTAATTTTCTTCCATATGGAATATAATCCGAACAAGATATTAATAAAATGCACTTGGTGTAGGAGAAAACATTTTTTCACTTGACAAAAACAAAGGAAAGTATGAAAAAAAAGTGTAGACTGTCCTGGACAAGGGAGAAAGGTAATTTCCTTTCATTAACATGTCTGCTCTGGTAAGTGCTCGTTAAACTTAGAGTTCACCGGAT
The DNA here is from genome assembly GCA_037577295.1 of Ladigesia roloffi. NCBI lineage: Eukaryota > Metazoa > Chordata > Actinopteri > Characiformes > Alestidae > Ladigesia > Ladigesia roloffi. Next base: position 6,815,501 of record JBBKCR010000002.1, on the reverse strand, counting down.
CACATTGAGGTGTGGGTGTGAAAGAGAATGTGTGTCTGTGTGTGTGTCGGGGGTGTTTGTGTGTGTTTCACAAAAAACATCTGCTAATGAGAGATTCCTGATGGAAAATTGGCAGTAAGACAGGACCAGGCACGGCCAAAATCTCCAAATTTCTCTGCGTGAGGGGTTACGTCTCTTGGCCTGTTTTTAGCAATTCTGTATCGATTCAGTGTGTGTGTGTGTGCTTGTGTGAGTGTGTGTACGTGAGTGTGGGGGCAGAAGTGAGCATGCTTTGGTGGGTATGTGTGCGATTGTTTGCGTGTGTTTTTGTTCCTATCCCATAATGGTTATGTGAGGATACTTGTGTCCTTAACGACCACTCAACTCAGGAAGTGTAAAAGTTGCCAAATGCTGACAATGAAGCCCACTCGAAAGTGAGGAAAGAGCTGATAGAGTGGTTAGTGAAGGAGGAGGGGATTACTTAACCAGCCTTTTTCTCTTTCCAAACCCCCTACTCACACGTTTGTAGGGTAGCTCACCTCATCATCCCTGTACTAGCCCCTAAACCCAATGCTTTAACAACAGGAACACATGGCATAAAAATGGCTGAGGCCAATTTTTCCACTGCCTGCAACCATCTTAAACCGTGGCCTCCGGAAGGGGGCTTCGTCTGCATTGGAGCATCGTTACTGCTTTAAATTTTTTAGAAATATCCCTCATTAGAAACAACTGGCCTAACACACGTACACATAAACACATACACACACCTCCCAAAATGATATACTCATTAAGGCTCACCATACCATTCCATGTAATACGAGTGTATCTACTGATACCAAAACAGGGTCTGAAAGGTTTTAGCGTGCTTCAGAGTTTTTGGAATTCATTTTAAAAGATACTTTCTTTATGAACTTCATGAAAGGACAGATTGCAAACTTATCTTTATGGGGTTCTGTAAAGCTTGCCCAACCTGGCCGCAGTTGCTAAGAAAGAACATTTTTTGGACAGAAATTGCTTAGGTAATAAGCATTCAAACCTACATGCAGGACAGGCATTCATGTGCATGTGTGAATAGTGTGGTCAACACAGGCTCCTCACCTTGACCACAGCCTGCAAGTGCACATGGGCACGGCACTGACCTTGGGCCATTAATTTGCTCCGAATCTCATCTCCCATGGTTCGAGTAGTGTGCGTGTCAGGGCCGATGAAGGTGACACCTTCTACTGCCCGCCGAGATAATGAAGGCTTTAACTTTACAACTCAAGCATATCAGATGGCAGCTGAGCACGCTCGCACACTCATGTGCATGCGTGTCTGGAAGAGTGGAATAAACCAGCTTCATTTACTTAGGCTCATTTCCCCGCTATTTTCCTCGGAGTGGGTGAATCATACCCTAATACCCCAGTCTGCCTCCTCGGCATGTGAGGGGAGCTGAGTTTGCCAGGGATTCATGTTTGGGGGTAACGCGTGCTGCCGATATGTGTAGCTCCAATCACGTATTGCCCCTTCATTAGTCTGCACAGTCCGACTCAGGCCGACGCAACAGAAGGGACGCTTAATTATAGGCTGACACCTTGAGGAGAGCTGAAGCTGAAATGCAAGATATATTTTGGGGGTAGGAGTGGGGGGTGGTGTTGGTGTTCGCCGCGAGCTGCAGTGATCATTTACCAACATTGATAGCTCAGCCAGCAGCCTCTTCCACTACACTTTAAAAACAAATGACACTAGAACGAGAGAGTCTGCTGAGTGGTCTACAGGCAGTGAAACATTATGTAAATCAGGCAGCACACTCTGTGGTCAATGGTGAAAAAAAACGTAAAACGGCCTGGCTGGCAACAAATGGAAGGAATTCCACAAAAGAAGGAAAAAAGATGCATATAGCAATACGTATTGAATACAGTTTAAAAGTATACATTCACTGCTAATTTGCAGATTTGTATACACAATTTTGGAGACATGAATTGATCTGGACTGCATATAGATAAATAAATAAATAAATAAATAAATGCATTTATAATACTAGATACTAATATAGATTTTTTATTATTAAAAAACATTTTCTAACGATTTAATCCCAGTGTAAAAAAAATGCAAAAAGCAATAACCTTAATTAATGAAATAACCCCATCAGATTAACAGTGCAAATGCAAACAAAGCCCAGAAAGCCTCCAGTGAGCGATGTTGTGACATTTGACAAATTAAGCACAATTAAAAGTCTAGGCTCTCCCAAATGTCACTCACTTTCCCCTTCGCAGGTCTCTGTTTACCACAAATAAACCGGAGGGTGAGAAAAGGGGGCCACCGGGGCTGCTCTCACACTCCAAACAGGTGTTTTGCAGTCAATAGCCATGAACAAACACGTGTCTCAGTATGCCTGGGTGCCTGTGTGTGTGCTTGCACTTGTGTTGGCAAAAGCGTGATGTGTCCAAAAACACTCTGATGTATCCTTGAAATGCTGCAGAGGAGGGAATATGCCTCACCCCCCCCAACAAACACATTTTTTCCTCCCCTTACCTTTCCCTCCATTTCCATTCAGCATAGGCTCTTACCATAAGAAAGGGAACCTGTAGAACTAATCCTTGCAAATCTCTTCTGCTTTCTTGGCCATACCTCGAGGCCATGCAGCACGAGAGAACACTTCATTTGCATTCTTAAACTGTACAAACTGTGAATGAGCTCCTTTTAGCTGCAAATGTCATTACATCTCCATTTCCAGGGGAGAGCAGGAGGGTTAAAAGCTTCACTCACATTCATGACCAACTCTTCCCCAACAGAGACAAAAGAGTAGGAGGGCTGCTGATGCCTCCAAAGCAAAGGTCATGTTATCAATCGCATCTAGATGGGATTCGCACTGGAAACGGAAGATAAAGTTCTGACTCCACAAAACAAATACACACACAGTCTCTCTTCACTCGCTCTCATTCTCTCTCATTCTTTCCTTCTCTCTCTCTCACAAACACAGACACTCACACACACGCACCCACCCACACAAGCTGACATGACATAAACACTGGAGTGGCACTGACGTGACCCTGGCTGTAATCCTTGCTACTTCAGTCTAAAAATATCCACAAAAGTAACTGCATAAGATTTGGTAAGCTTTGGAGAGGGTTAAGTGGCTGCTTCAGGATATTGGATCATGCTCCAGATCAGACTATACTGTCACGCAAACGGCACAAACGCCTTGTGGTTTACTGATCGCTGCAGCCCACTGATAGATGCGGTAACTCTGGTCTAGAGGCTTCAAGTGCTCCAGTGGCCTACATTTGATTGGTGCAGCGTTGAATAATTAATCACAAACACATGTATAATGTGGAGAATAATTTTCTTTTTCTTTTTCTTTTATTTATTTAGATGAATAATAACATTTGGTTGTTATTCATTCCCTAATTAGGCTGAGTTTTGCCAAACAATGCACCCTAGCTAGCCAGAGCCTAGTTAGAAACCTTGATTTATGCCAGTAGCCTAGCATGTCACCTAGCATGATATTTTGATCAACTCGAGATGTCCAAGGATTTACGTCTAATCACGTCTAAATTCTTTTCATACTGCGTATCAGGGATGAGAGAAGCTCACAGCGATCCCACACACCGCCAAACACGAGCGTGCATGTTGCGGGAATCCAGCGTGCACAAAGCCAGCATATGGCAGCCATTAAAGTGATCCTGCGCTGGAGCCGGCTCCAGCCATTAAAGAAAACCACACACAGCACTGACGCTTCATCATGTCACTTTAGCAGATCTAATTGGCTCCTTTCCGTCCATGTTTCACAGCAACACTGAACCTCACTCGGCCGCCATTCTCTTTAATCTCAGCCGTATTACATTAGCGCAGCTGTGTTCGACACATCGCCGCGGCTAACAACACTCGCGATGATTAGAAAAGCAATAAATCCCAGCCTTCATGGGCTGCCTATGAGCATATTAAGTCATTTTTATTTTTTAGCCCCCCCTGCCAACAAAATAGCTGTCACTGTCCAGGTTGGTATCATTTGAAGGTTTCTAAAGGGAATATTAGGAGAGAGCGGAGGCTGGGTTTGTTATTGTTGGGCAGAGCTTCCTCAGCTGTTGCTAGCTGTTGAGAAAAGGCCTCTGCGCATTCACATTCTATCTGAGTAGCTTGGCCATTCACAGCTTTATTCCCTGTGCCCCTGTTGCACACACATCAAAGGCAACTTTCTTCGAAATCCATCTGATCAAACTGCTCCCGCAACCTAGTACCACTCACTCACGGCCACTGCGCATTTGTATTCTCGGGGTACAAAAGCAAAGGAACATGTTCAAAGAGCTGCGTACAGTAGCAGTGCCTGCTTCATCTGTGCAAAGGCATGACTGGCACTACAGTCTGCGAGATGAAGCCTGTTCGTGGCCACAGTGGGCGAAGCACCACGCCTGTAGCACTCACTTCAACTTGCGATGAAAGTGTGAGCGACACGCAGCTACTAGCTAATTATTTTGACCTGTTTCTCAGAGGCTAAATCCATTGCAGTCGGCCAGCTTTTCAGTGTGTGTACTGCTAATCCACGGCTAATTCTTCTTTCTGTCAGTGCATTCATGTTGGCTCGCTCTCTCTTTTTCCTCTGAACTGACTGATGTGTGGAGTACTGGTATGGGCAAGCAAGTCCTCTTTATGGCACACACACACACACACACACACACACATACTTCACTACCACTGAGTCAGGACCAAAAAAGATGAACTTATTGAGGTCTCCATTGCCATGGCAACAGGACTAGTTTTGATGATGCTGCCTTCACAGACAATGAGGTTGCAACGTATTATGGAGCAGATTGCTGTTCCGTGGCTTGTTACTAAGGGGGCCCATTTAATGCAGATACTGCTGAGCACTAGAGCACAGATGGCTGACTCCTCTAGCATCGGCACATCGAAGAAAGCTCCTGTCCACATTTGCGGGCTCTGTGTGTGTGTGTGTGTGTGTATGTGAGTGAGAGAGAATATGGGGGGCAGGTGGGGGGGTTGCAGGGGGCACTTTGCAACATTGATTCAGAGGGAGGTTGGGTGGAGGGTGTGATGTACAGTATTTAATAATGAACAAATTCAACAATAGTGGAAAAAAAGCCTAGACTAGGCAATAGCAGTCGGGCATGATTCCATAATGACGCAGAGGATTACAGCACGGTGGCTGTCACAGCATGAGAGAAGCTGAAGGACATACAGGTTGATGTGATAACAGAGGAACAATGAGGGCTATAATCAAGTAAGCTACTGAATTTGTCATTGCACAAGTAAAACAGCTTGCTGTGTTCATTTTAGGACAAATATACACAGATATTCTTCCACCTTCATCACAACAATGCACTGAAAATTCAGCCGAAATCATTCTCTCTAATGGAAGAGAAGCAGTTATTTTAATCAGTCTGATATTTCTGAATATTGTTCTATCAGCAGGCAGGACATTTTTGGGGTAAACATCATCCTCATTAAGGTGCTAATTTTCCCCACAGGAATATGATAAGATGCACTAAATACACAGTTTGCCAAAAATCTTCCCCTTGTACAAAAGGATTTAATTATGCTTCAGAATGTGAAACACTCACAGGCCACCGGTAGTAAAGGGGCACAACATACACACATACACACACACATACACACAGACATGCAAGCACTCAGCATGGCCAAAAGCCTGCTCCTGCTAAAACGCTACCCCACACACCCACATGCCACACATGTGTGTTTGTATGAGTACGACCATGTTTAACATGCCTGCCGCAGTTGTTCCTACATGCGCCTCAAGATAGTGTTGACCCCATGGCAGCGCCACCGCCCCACTGCCGTCAGTTGGGCCTAGCCTCTCAACAGAAATCACACATTCACACACCCACATACACAAACACACACTGTCGGCCGGGCCTATCCCCTCGACACTGAAGGACGCGGCAGACAGGTGAGCGTAAACAATTCATCACCACGGTGACACCTCCGCATCTGCCAGTCCCAACATGGCCAGAGGAGCTGTCAGTCACCTCGGCTCGCCCCCCTCAGCCGGGCTGGAGCACAGCGACCAGCACTGGCAGATGTTGCTTTTTAGGAAAACAACATAATACAGTCTTCTACTGCAACCATGGCCTCAAACCTGAAGTATACAGATAAAGGTGGATTTATAGTTACTGCTTTAGTTCATATTTATTCACAATAAAATCACTTGACTCCATTATCCCAGACCAATTAGTCAAACCCCATCCATGCCTATACTGGTATTTCTGAAAGCTTCTGCCTTTTGACCTTGCATCCACAATAAAACAGAGCTTATGGGACATACTCTTTGAAGGAATTTACATTAACTTTATCATTATACCCACAGTCTCAGAAAATAATTAATTAAAAAAAATGTTTTCTAATTGTTTACTTTCAGAAACACAGATAAAGTGACAAATTGTTGATGTATCATGTTACCTTACTTGGAAACTTCTCTAAAATAAATATGCAAATTACATGGTTTTTAGAATTTGGTACTGAAGCAAATCAGAAAGCACTGGAAGCATCAGTGACGGGGCTGCAGGTAGTTCTGTTGGAGCACAACCCACCTCATGTCTCGGAAGCAGATTAATGAACTAAATATTGGCTGACATTGAGTCAATCTATGTGTTGGGTCAACAGGAGGTCTTAAATGTGTTCTTATTGTGAACGACAATCATCTGAGCTTGCTCCTGTGAAGCCTTGTGAATGGCTCTCAATTACAAGTGTCACTCTGTGATGGCTACCATTGTCCAAATAAACACACATGGGCCTGGCGAGAAAGCACCTAGAGGGCTGGGGTTGGACCAGGGCTCCATTCTCATACGAGCCGAGGCCAACTAACAGGTGATGAGTGTCAGCCCCACCAGTGGCCCATTGTCACACGGGACAAGGACAATATGAAGCAGAGATGTTCCAAGCGGCCGAATGCCCTCTCCAGCAGAGGCTGAAATCATGGGCGCCATCCATCACCAAGGGCTTAACAATAAAATAGGGCACAGAATACTGACATACACAGGCACACTCACATACACACACAGACAATAACAATAACTATCCATATTTTTTTCAGCAATTTTCTTTATAATGACTATATATTCTTTACACAGAAAACAACTGACGTTTAAATTTATACTACTTTGTACATTGCACTAGATAAAATCAAATCTCAGCTAATCCATGCTGCTTAAATTCCCTGTACTTAATAGCTTTCATGAGGATGCATACATTTTAGCACAAAATGCATGTGTGTAGAATTATTTACCTAGCCAGTACTTATTTATTTTCACAAAAGATTATGTTTTTATATAAATACTTGTACAAATATTGTAAAATAAATATAAAATAAACAAATAAATGACGGATTGTATTTTTCTGCCTGTCTTTTCCAAACACACTCCCGTCCAACTACAGGGCTTTTAATGGGCCAAAATCTCAAAAAGGGTTGAAGTAAAAAATATTTTGGAGTATTTTTATTTATATTGTATTTATTTGGTTTCCTTTCTATGATAATGATGTGTTTAAGTGTCACACATACTGCTGCCAAACATGTTTTCATGGGTTTTACAGTACTTAACATGTTTTGATTCCTGTTACACATTTGCACATGTTAAAACTATGTGCCATCTGATCTTTACATATGGATAATGTGCATTTCCTGTGGCCGCAAATACGTATTTCTTGTGTTGTTCACTCTATTTTGCCTGTTGCTTGCATCAGTCCCACCAACACATTCCCAGTAAACGCAAGTGCACTTGACTAATAAAGTGATTTTGATTCTGAATGGTAAAATGACGTGTCATTATGGATACAGATTCATGCACATCTTCTGTACACCTTCTAAGCCTATAGTCACAGCAGCTGTTGACATATTGCCATTGTTAACAAATGCATGTGTGTGCACGTGTTTATGCTTCAAGCACAAACTACATAGCAGGGCTCCAAACCAGTAATGCAGCCTCCTTAGGCTATATAATGTATTTTTAATTTCTTTCATGTATGTAAAATTTTATACATAGCAGGCAGCTTTCCAAATCTACTGTTCAATATATTACACTGACCCTGTGACCCTGTGGGCCTGTGTTGATGGCTTTTACTTTTATCCTTTTTAAAGTAAATTTTGTTTAAAATTGTTACAATTTACACTTTGTGTTTGGATCGCAATGTTTCAGTGAGTAAAATAGATTTTGCTTAAAAAGTTGAGCTTACTGAAAAAAAAATTATATAACAGTTCCTATGCTTTGCAAGATAGGGTTTAGAAACCTAGATCCCTTCACAAACTTGCCAGGTAACACAAGGCAAAGTTACCTGTACCAGAGCAACACAAGTCAAAAGAAGGGGCTGAGAGCAAACACTCCCGGGGATCCAAATAACAATGATGGGGTCCTGGGGAGCCACAAAGCCCAGTGGACCCTTTGTTTCTCCAGGAGGGCCTGCATGACAATCCCAGGCTGACAGACAGCTCAGGGGGGCTGAGGAACCTGGGACAGGGGTGCATTGTTCCTCTCCACGTGTGCAAGGTGCACCTCCTTCCACCTTGACAGGAAACAGAGGCCCAGCTAAGAATAAGCTGGGCAGGCCAGAGGCTTTCCAAGCTAAATTGCTGGTAAAAAAAAGAAGTTTTCCTTTGAGTCGCAGAGCTAACCTGTTGTGGTGAGGGGGTGGAGAGTGGAGGAGGGAAAGAGGGAGAAACAGGAAAGAAGAGGGGAGGGAAGGAAAGAGAGAGAGAAAAAGGGAGAGAGAAAGACAGAGGGAGTGAGTGAGTCTGTGTGTGTGTGTGAGAGAGAGAGAGAGAGTGAGAGGGAGAGAGAGTGCTGCTGTTTGAATTAACCTGCCATTTTCATACTCTTTAAAAGGTAATAATTATGCGAGCAGCTGGAAACTTTTGGGACTAGAATTAAAAGCTAAAAGCATAGTTCTTGTTTGATTTTTGTTTGTTCTGCCATGAATGGCCATCAACTGGGAAGCTGAGTTTTTCCCCCCTTTTTCACAATTGCTAGGGGACATTTTTCTTTTAGGCATTTTCCCCCGGTCCTCTTTTTTTTTTCTTATCTAACACATACAAATTGAAGGAAAACCAAATGCATGTAAATGTTGTGACATACAGAAGAGGCCTGTGAGTAAACAGAAGTAGGTGAGAATTGGGAAGGGTAGGGTAAAATCCCCTCAGGTGGCAGGGGCAAATATACCCCCTCTTTCCATCTGAGACTCGGCCCTGTTTCAGCAGGCTCGATAAAAAAGCGATAGCTTGTACAAGAAGAGGTGGATCCAGTCGGATTGCGAGAGTCTGATTATTACTGTAAAAGCCAGAGATAACAAGGTAACAGCAATGGGCAGGTGAACAATGGAGCCTCTATTACCTGGGTACTAGCTGTTATTTGCAGCCACAGTGCCTCTTTCCCTCCCGCCTTTCCTCGAGGACAATGGTTGAAAATGGGCTTTTTCCATATGCTGAAGGGTGGCAATGAAGTTTTCACTAGCTTTGAAGGCAAAGGCCAAGCTTGCATGGACAGTTGAAACATGTTACCCCAACTTCACCTAAAGACTGGACTGGCACAAAACATACAAATACCCAAATGCACACAGCTGCACCCTGTGGCACATGCTCACTTTATCAGTGCCATTAGCCCTTTAAATCTTAAGAGCGTCTATTACTGACTCTCATAACTTCACAATACATCATACTGTATCATTTATCATGAGCAGCATGACAGCTCATTGCTAGTCTAAAGCTACAGTGTTGGATTCTTTTACTCCTCTAAATTGCAAAGTGGGGGCACCATGGTTCACTACAAAATACAAGTGACACTTCAGATATTTAATTTTTATAATATTGAATGCTCCAATAAACTGAAATGGGAACACATATTGGGATCATTTCATTGCATTTTCTTTCCTAACTGTTAAAACTGCAACACTGTTCACTTCGTTTCCTGGATACCTGGTCTGATGAATCACATTTTCTTAAACATCATGTTCAGAAATAGGCCTGAGTTAGTATAGAACCTGAGGAGGTGATGGAACCAGGGCAAACCAACAGAGACAATATGATATTCTGGACAATATTTGGGGAAACTGGATCCTTGCATTTGTGTGAATGTTTCCTTGTTCACGTACCATCTACCCAAATAAGGTCACAGATCAAGAATTCACTTTAATGGCAACAGTATTCCCCTAACCACTGTGGCCTCCTGTTCAAGAACGGTTTAGGAAACAAAAAATGTTGACTTGGCTTCAAAATTGCACAGATGACAATCTGGTCAAGCATCAGTGGGATGTACCTGACAAATTAGTTTGATTTATGAGGAACCCACCTCACAACTTACAGGACTTAAATGATCTGATGTTGAAGTCAAGGTGCCAGATACCACAGTTTACCCTCAGAGGAAGGCAGGTATACAGTATGAAGAATTGACTTAAACACACAAATTGAATTTGAAATGCAAACAACCTCTCTCACACACATATGTTGAGAAGTGACTAATCTAGTTCAGTAACACAGTGTTTTGTTTCAACAACATAATCCTGCAGTAGTCCTTCATTCAGCAGGCATTTGGCAAAGTATTTTTCTCCTTCATTACCCAAATAATTCTTTAAGCCAGTGACCCCATGATTTTCCATTCATGAATACTTTCCACGGAATTAACAGTTTGATAAATCCTCTTTTGCATGTTGTAGCAGCCTTATCCAGCTTTTCTTACAACATTTGGCAGAATGCTAATCTCCTTCTTCAGGGTGGTGTACAAAAAGGTGTAGAAAAAGACCATGTCAATAACAATAAAAAGTGTTTTAAGCTTAAGCTAACAGTCAAATATAAACATTATAAACATTTTAAACTAGATGAGCTTCTATATTTCCTATGATAAAAAACAGCCTGAATGAGAGAGGTAATACTGACTGACTCCAAAATACTGTCCAATGTCAATATTTTGTCCAATAAAGCTCTTTCCTTGTGCATTTGTATGTGTGTCAAATATCAGTCTTCAAAAAACATTCTGGTCTGAAACACTCCATAAAACAGGATTTAAAAAATGTTTAATGCTTACATATATTATTCTTTTTAAATGACAAAATAAAGCATAGAATGTTTGTTTTTTCCATTATAAAGGCAATTTAAATCAATTTAAAGCACTAACTCACCATTCTAGAGCTGCTGGCACTGTGGCCCTAAAGCTTTACAAACACAGGCACCAACATGGGCCAAAAATAAGCACAACTGAAGCATCTCACCAAACATTTGCCAGGAGACTCCTACTAAATTACCTAGTAGCTTGTATGCATCAGGCACACCAGAGCTCTACCAGTGATGGCCATCTTCTCCAGGTGAGTTCACTGTACCACATGGACCAATACAGCGACTGCCACACCAGTCTTTTTAAAATATTCATTATCATTATCATTGAGCAGGGAAACAGTGATACTGCTGGTGCTATTAACTTCATTACCACGAAGGCCTGAGGTGAGAAGCTCATTTGCACCGAAGTTACTCATGGAGACTGAAAGATCCCATCTCAGACTCACTCACTCAGGATGAATAACCACAGGTCAATGCATGTCCAGCACTGACATCAATAGTATTGCTTTTAAAAATGAATGCATTGTATTCACTCTCATTCAAATGTGTAAATAATTTCTACAAGTTTCTGTAAAACATATATCACCAAAAATTATTCTTTGGAGTAATGCGATAAAAAAAAAACATTTGGGGCCATTGAGGAACCTTTTCTTTCAGTGCTTGCAGCTGAATTTTTAAAGGGAATTCCTCAGATTTTTCAAAATGTCTACATAATTAAATGGTTAAGATGTAAACAAAGTAATTCAATGTGGTTTGATGTGAAATGCCCCATTCAAGAGAAGCTTACAAAGTCAGAATTGTTCACAGCGGTGGTGATAGTAAACAGACATCCAAAGCATTTAATGACTCTTAAAGTTACCTCAAAGAAAGCTGTTACATGGAACAATTGTAAATACACTGCTTGATGTCTGTGACTGTGATTTATGATTGTTAAGATGCAGTTTTAGGCTAAACCATATTTTCAGAAACAAAAAAAGAGAGCTACAGCCAAGCCAAACCTACAAACTAATGATCTACATGTGACGTCTGGATAGAAAAACATATATAACTCTAAAAATCACTATGGCTATAAATATGGAAAATATGGAAAATAAATGGCAAATAAAACTTTTTATTGTAAACACTTTAAACAACTTTCAAGAACATTTGAAGTCCCCGCTAAAAAAACCTTGTTTGCATGACACTGGAGAACCCTTTTTAGTAAATTTATTTGAAAGTATGTTCAAAAATATTAGCACATTTTTGAATTTTCAGTTTTACTGACTTTTGCCAATACATTACTTAATTTTGCAAACTGCTGATTGTATACTTGATCAATTATTTTAAAAATTCTGTCAAAAATGATGCCAGCTCAGGTATTTGGGGGGAACATGTTAACCCTGTGGACATGTCCTGTTTAGTTTTGAAAAGTGTTAAGAAATGTTTCTTTATACTTTTGAGTCTGCATTTGTGTCTATGTTTAATGAAATACAGATCTGTGTGAAAGAAATCAACAAAATAATTCATGCGATCACACAAGGGTGTTACCTTTCCCTCAATGTGGAAACATACCAATGGGCAGCAAAGTCTGATTATGATGTGTCTTACACTGTGGAATTATAAAAATATGAAAACACATGCAGCATGGGCCAGTGAAGAGACGGTCGGAGCATTGATCCGGCCACAGCATGGGAGAGGAGTACACTTCCTTTAATCAGGAGCAAGGCCCAGAGCCTCTGGCTCCCCAGAGGTTGTTCTCAGATAAAACTGTCCTAGAGCACAACTGGCTGAGATGAGGCAGAAAGAGTCAGGCCTGAGGGCCTTGGCACAGAGCAGGTCCAGCACTGGGTCTCAAAGAACTCATTATACCCTACCTGCTGAACCTCCGCTGGAGCGGGCTGAATCCAAAATTGCCCAAATACAGAGAAGGTCCCAAGGCCAGAAGTGCTGGATGGCGAAGAGGGGCTTGTTTTCAGGGGGACACAGTTTGATATTCCTGGTGCGACGCCAAAGCCACGAGCTGCTGACCAAATCTGGTGTTTTTATTGTTTTATCATTTTGGACATGGCTAATTGTTCTTTCTCCACCTCCGATGACCTTTTGAGGATTTTTTTTGGTTTAGTTTTTCTTGCCCTCCATGTGTGCAAATGAAGATTTCACCCAGGCAATCACACCTTTAATTAAATTAAAACAAAGGTGCTAAAGCTGTTGATTGTCAACGCAGAAGGGGACAGTGGTGGTGGTGGTGGTGGGGGTTTGGTGGGGGTAGCTCAGAATGCAATGAATATCAATGCATGATGAGTGACTGAGCTCCCCCAGCTGTCAGCCAAATGAATGTGAATATTCAGTTCTTTCCCCTCCACTTAACTTCCATTTAGCTCTGATAACATTTTATTAGCTTTTTCCCTTTGCACTGATAAACGATAAGTGATCCACGGAAAAACAGCTTCGCGTTCATGTTTATTCCAAAGATGTCCTTGCTTCTTCCTGCCATGTTTTTCATTTTTCTTATAGCGTTTTCTCCCTGTAATTACATCCTCACAACTGGTGTGGATCAAAATGTGTAATTTTATGTGTACGTGTATTCATTTACATTGCACTTATGAGCCAGACCCATAGTGGCTCACATTAATAAGCTGTTTGTGCTCCTTCACAGAAATATGCAGTGAGCTCTGGTATTCATCAGCATGGAATCAGTAGCTTATACTGGAAAAGGTGAGTATTAATCAGGCATTCTGAGAATGGCAGCAGGTTCTCAGAAACTTTATAAAAGTCCCTGTGGATCATTAATGAAGGCATCCATCAAGAACTGAGATAAAGTTTGGGTGTAAAAGGTCAAATCTTCCATTCTCTCTTGCTCTCTTCTTCTCTCCCTCCACCTCTCCTGAGTCTCCTCCGCTCCAGCACACCAATGTCAACACATCCTCCTCATGTCAAGACAGATTGGAGCGCTGGTCTGATGCTAGGCCCTGAGCTTCAATCATTACTCTCCCATGCCCTGCTCCACATATTGATTTTGATGAAAACAACTTGCTAATCCAAATAAACACCATGTCAGCAAGCCATTCAAGCTAAAAGAAATATTAGCACAGCATGATCTGCCAGCCAGGCGAGTCCAGGGTCCCCCAGTGCTCCTGCCCTGGCTGAGACGCAAAGGGAGAGGCGAGGCACACAGTACGATCTGTGGAACTCACACAAACCTGCACCCACAAGCTCATGCTACCAGACAAATTAAAAGACTTAAGTCAGCTATTCAAACGACTTGAAGTTTGAGAACACAGAACAAAGTTTAGGTGTGCCTTGCCTTCTTTCGTTATTGTATTTATTTCAGTGTGGCAATATAATATGTGTTTATTTTTTAACACTCACTAGGGCTTGCCTGAACAATCTGAATACTCACATTTGTTTACAACTTTAATATTTATTTCATTATTATGAAGTTTTGTATGTGTTTTTATGAAGTGTGCAATTTGAAGCTGGAAAACATGGAGAAACAAGTTTGAGTAATTATGATTGTGATCCATCTTTAGTTTCTTCTAATCTTTTCTAATGAAACAGTTCTTATAGCAGCTTTAAAACTGGACAGCACAAATAATAGAGCTGATCATTGCAACAAAACCACAATCCCAGATTTGTCAATTATAAGCAGAGAGTAGCCCCCACTCACCATTCAGACAGCACAGAAGCTGTTCTGCCATTTATCCATCTACTCATACTAAAAGATCTTGAAATTACAATAAATTACTGCAATTTTATAGAAAGTGAGAATGGTGAATTAACAGGACCTTCATGAAGTTTATAAAAAAAAAAAACATTTCAGATTTCCATATAATTTAGTACTAATGAGAGACACAAGAAAATAATTGTCTTGCGATTAAAATCATCCAAGAAACTTGAAATGGGCATTTCACCAGAGTTTAAGCTTTCAGAACAAATCAAATGCATTCATTAAAAAAATCTTCAATTTTGTTTGGTTTGTATTGATTGTAATAACTGTCCGGCAGGCAACATTGTTACGGAGCAACAACAACAGTACCACACATATATAATGGATTCAAATACGAATAATACAATAGCACAAGAGCTCTTAAATTTGAGTGTCAGCAATGAGATACGCGATACAATCTGTGCTCTAATCCAAGAGTGAAAGACGTAGGTTTAGAAGCATTTAAACCAGACGTTATTGTCTTCTGCAGAATTGCATTGGCCTTTTTGAGAATGAGTATTAAAGCTCTTGTATCAACATGTAAGCATGTAAAGGCCAACCCAAACTCTTCATGCTCTTCAAAATGACTTTCTTGTTCTTAGGAGTGGGTGTTTCCTTTTAAAATGATCAGCAAATGCATACATCATCATACTTCATTTTTCATCTCAAAAGTAGTTTAAACATATGAGACTCGAGTACTGATGATTACTGAAGATACAAGGGTACAATATGGACTATCGCAATTATTTCTGTAAATTTTGCTAAACTTTTCAAGATCTAAACAGTTTTCTGTTTGGCAAGCCAGCAAAGAAAATATGTTCAAAAGCTAGGTGTCCCCATCATTTGACAGGCAGCATATGTGCACCGAATGTGACATTACAGGTCAGCACTTCACCCCGTTTGGCCATTCAAGTGGTGTTAATGTGGGGTTAGGGTATAACCCCCCTATCTCCCTCCTTGTCCCACAGTTACCAGCACCTCCCTGAGGACCTACCAGCCCCCAGGTGACCCCCGGGCAAGGTCCGGTGCAGTGCGGCAGGGGAGCGTGTCGGCTCGATCGCCACAGCGTGGCACAGGGCAAGCAAGGCTCGGCACAGCATGGACAGCAGGGCGGCTGCGCCATTCTTAAGGTCATGCTAATTGCCACACTCCACTGCCGTGCCGGCGCTTAGCAGCACAGGCTCGCGCTCTGAGCAAGGTGCAGGAGTTAGTGCCCTTTAAACCTTTAATTAAATATCACCGCAAAAGGTTAATGCAGAGAGCCAGGTATACCAGCCCACCGCCCAAGCAACTACTGCAAAAACTCCTCCACAGCAAAGGAGCACAGGAAGGAGGAGAAGGAAATGGAAAGATGGAGTCGTTTTTAAAACAAACCACATCACTGGTCATAATATTGCTCCTCATCCTCCTCATTTTACAGCTCTCCATATCATTTACAACTAATGAGAGACATTAAGGAAGAATTATCCTCCAATTAAACGCTTCCAAGAACACTTTAATGGACATTAAACTCTTGCATCTGTGTGATTTGAACAATATATATTAAGAGCTATATAAAGAACAATTGTAACTTTCCAAATGACCTAATGGAGAATTTGTGTGACCTTTGATAATTAGCACCATCTGTCAATGTAATATTCCAAAAGAGAAAAAAAAAAAACACACACTGATGAAATACCAACAGGTGAAACCCAATCCTTGCTGTTTCAATAATGAAAAGGTGATTCAATTCATCTGAAATAAATTTAAATAAACATTTCCTCACAAAGACAGCAATTATGTGCTTAGGAAAAAAGAACACATTAAACCACACTTTAAAAAACAGGGTCAAGAAATCCTTCAATTTTTCATCTTCATCCTTGCACAGCTCTGTAGCTCCTATGCAGAGTTGCTCGTTCTGGAAATATTTGGACTATTAGGAAAATAGTTTCCAGGCCAAAAGCAGAGCTGTGATATGAGACTTGGTAAATATTTTCCAGGGGAATTTTAAAGTGTCTCTTCTGCTGCATGGCAAACAGAGCACAGATGGGGAAAACGAGCATGTATGATTGGTGTGACATCGGGTTCTAGCACATAATTAACATAAATGACCCTAATTAACATCCGGACAGTGTCATGATTTCCTCAAGCATAGCGGCATTGCCAAAAAGAGCAGATCTGGTTAGCCTAAGCTTTCTGCTTTCTACCCTGCCAAACACTGAGCACAGCCAAATAGAGGTTAACCAGCATGCCACATTTTCCAAAGATGAACCTCACAACTCTGAAAAGGGAGTCATTTACAGACTAAACTGCAAAGCTGAGAAAATAGGGAGCATCCACAAATACATACCTTGCACAATAATTATTAAAATGTAATACAAGTAAATATAGACGTCAGTCATTCATTATAAGCTGTCTCATTTCATAGACTACTTCATAATATTTACGAAGACTCACACTTTCTCTATGGACATCTTAATTCAACACATTCATCAAGAGTCTGGAAGCCTTGTACACAGCCACATTTTCATACCATATTTTAGCAAGGCAGAATAATCTCACTTAACACAAGAGTGGGTCCCCTCTCTCATGCGCCACGTTGGCCCCCTGCTGAGGTTTTGTTGTTTCCTGTTTTGTTAAATAATTAATTCCTCCCTGCAATTCCCCCCATAATCTATATCCCACCATATGCAAGAGCTCTAGCACTAGTGGCACAATTGCTTCACTATAATAATAGAATTGTGCACAGGAGTCGGAGCACAAAGGGAAAAAAAGGTTTGCTTGTGAATAAGCATACATGTGGAGATTTTCTTTTCTTTTCTTTTAAGTCACCATGCCTGCTAGAAGGAACCATATTGTTCTTTATTTTGTTCTATCTTAGTCCCGCCACTTTCTAACACCTGGTTGAGAAGTCTGTTTTTGTAGTTCTGTTGCTCAAAGCTTCAGAAGTCGAAGCGTTTCTTCACTTTGCCGTCCGTCACCCTGTTTAGCCACTGGCCTTCAGCTCTGCTGGTTTTCTTTTTTTCTTTTAGAGGCTGTGTTTGCCTTCTCTCTCTCTCCCCCTTCCCCTCTCCCTCTCTCTCCAGGGCTGGGACAGGGGCTGAGCTGCTTCCCCGTGGTGAGGCCTGAATCCGGAGGCCACCTGCAGCAGCCGCCACCAGCGCAGTCAGACGCCGCCGGCCTCCTTTGATTTGCGCTCAGGCTGCCGTGCCCCAGCCTCCTTTACACCCGCATACCCTTCACACAGCCCACCAGCTAATGTGAGATATCAAACACCCGTCGCCTGCTCTGTCTCGCCCGCAATTTTTTTCTCAATTGTTTCTCTCTCTCTCCTCCCATCTCTCTCTCTGCCTTTTTTTCCGGGGTTTTGCTTTTGGGGATCTGGTCTAAGCCTGTGTTGCAGCCTGAGTGCAGACTCTTTCAGAGGCACAGCTTGGCCACCATGGCCCAGGCAACTGCCTTCATACTCTGTCAGCTTTTGTTAGCAGATGCCTAGCCAAACAGAATGGACCAGCAGCCATTTTTACTAGCATCTCCAAGTAAACAAGAAATGTTTTTCTCATTTGTATTGCTTGTAGATGTTTTGTCAGGTAGATGATTGCATTCAGAAGTTTCCATCAATTGGTTTGGTTTTTTATTCCTTTGGTTTGATGAAGGTCAAATGTATATGGATTTTCAACATAAAAGCAAGGATAACATTTATCTGGGATAAATAAGGGGAAACTAGCCATCCGACACCAATGCATATACTTGCTTCAGGTTTAAAATAGAGTAAATAGAGTTTAAAACCAAAATGAGTATTCAGATACTATATTAAAAAGCATATGCGTAAAATTTAAAAAGACTAAAAAGCTCTAAATGTCAAGAGTAAAAATAAACATAATGTTTCATGCCAATTGTACTTAGTGTTAGAGAAAGAGAGAGAGATAGAAGCGGTAAAAACAATAGTGTTGACAAAAGTAATAGATATTTAAAAAACAATAAAACTCCATTCCTGCACCTCGGACAACACTCCTCTGCACAAATTGGAGCAAAGGGAGCATCTACAATTTGTAGATGAACACTGACACAAATCCAGGGAATTAAGTTCTGGTCAGACAAAAATAAACAAAACATAAACACAGTTTCCTCAGCAAAGTATGGAGGTGGGAGTATTAGGCTTTTTGGTTGCTTCTGCAATACTGCAGTAGTGGAGCATTTCAGCTCTGAACCACAAAACCAAAACATATTTTTGAAATCATAAGTTCATTAGTAGGACCCTCTTAACTATGAAAAATTGCAATGGCCACGAGAATGGCCAAAATTGTACAATAATGCTCCACAAGGGGAAGCATGTCTCAAATCCAAATACATATACAAATATAGGATATATGTTTCCCTTCATTCCTTTACAAACACTGATATATTCCCCTTTACTTCAACAGCTACCACAAATGGTTTGCAAAATTAATAGCACTCGACAAGACTGGGGAAATATGTTCTATATCATATTAAGCTAAAAGAAGGGAAGTATCCATGGCTCATATTTATCATACATTTTGCATAAATTAAGCAGGAGTAAGCAATTTTAGGGTGATGCAAAATATACTCAGCTCATAACAGCCATTGTTTATACATTCAGATTGAGGAAGCAACATTCATGGTGTGCTTCCAGTTGCCCCCCAGGAAGAAAGGGATAATTAAATGAATTGACTAAAAGGGATGCAATGAATATCCCTGCACAGCATAGGGTCAAAGCCAGGCACAAATTAACGGCCAGTGCAAAGAGCTCAAGATCAATTTGCTCAAAAACTGGAAATAAACAGAAACCAACCTCCACATATGTAAAGTCAACTTTTATTCACCAATTTCCCTAAGCAGTAACATTCTCTTTCTTGTTGCATGCATGTGTGCACAGTCATGGAAGCATCAAGGAAAAAATGGCTTTTGTAATATACACTTGTGGCTCATTCTTATGTACTGATGAAAGACAACACGGGTTACATTGGATAAAAGACTAAACAAATTAGTGGGAAAGAGTTGAACTGTCAAAAATATGCTTCAGCTCAAAGATAGATTCAAAAGGCTAGCAAGCGAAACAATTATCATGATGCTGACAATGTGCAAATGTGTGAATAACCAATTCACTCATTGACAAAACACATGCACACTAACAAATAAACAGTTCACTGAACAAGTGTTTTGTGTACAAACACCTACTTACAAAGACCATGATAAACAAGAACACACACATGCATAACCACATGCACACAAACACACACTAACTTACACACACACACACCTATCTCACACCTGAGGAACATGTGGTGATAAAACTGGAGCTAATTAAGTGACAGACAATTGAACTCAGGGGAGACATTCCTGGGAATTACTATCAACAACTGGATCAACATGGCAGAGAAGAGAAGGTGTTTATTAGCCAGTTGTTCAGCACTTTTCTTTGCACCAAGGTGCTAAAATGACTTACTGCCTCCACTTTCTCCACCTTTACAGAGAGGTGGCATCCAGTAAGTGGCAAAGAATGCATTCCATAGGAGAGTCTTACACTCTTTTTCAAAGATCTAATTTTGAAAGACGGGTACAAAAATCCAAGAAGAGAGTACCTACTGCTTCTAAAAAGTGTCTAAAAACACAGCAAAATGTATATTTCAGTAGCTTCGCTGTAAAAAGACCGTTAAAATTCTTATTATTTAAAATTTCTTAATATTTATTTATCTAGACAACTGGATATTCACTTTAGCATGGGTTTTTCAATACTGTGAGTATTAGATTAGAGATAAAACAGATTTGATCATTTCTGAATGACAAACCTCAAAGAAGACAAGAACAGGAGAAAAAGAAAATTGAAACTACGTGCCTCTACTGTAGGTTAGTAGGCTGTAAGGGTGGGCGATGGAGATTTCAAGACTAGATCTGCCTCCCAGAGTGCGACTCCTCGTTACTTCATAGGGGAAATATGCTAGTCAGATCCGGATCAATCCACTCCATTTATTAAATGTTCACCATCATCCTGTGGGTATTCTTTTGATGGATGAAATGATCATGCTTAATATGACATTTTTGGGTCTGAATTCCCTGTATATCCACTAATACATGACTTTAAAACTATAGAGTTGAGAGAAGAGTGAACAAGAGAGACTGAGAGAGAGAGAGCAAAAAGTAATACGTATGAATACATCAGTATTTCCATCACTATAGCAGCCTGGAGAAAAAAGAACATGGCATGCACAAAACATGATCTTTAAAGGGAAAGATAAGTCAAGATATAATGAAATGCTATCATACGTATCTCAAAGATGTATTACACAAAAACCTATGTGCCAAGCCATTTCCACAAACATTTTAAGGTGCAAAATGTGACGACAATACATGTGGCCTCAGCTTTGCAACTGTCAATCAAATACAATGCATGTTAATTCTATTGCTGCGATTTGACAGATGTGCCAGACAGGAGCCACGTGGGATTCACAGTGATTCAAATAGCAAGTCCATGTATAAAGTGCAATGACTGTGCGCTCCTCACATACTTGCTGTGTAATTCACCCAAGTAGCTGTTAGTGCCTTGTAACAGAACATTACGGTACAGTGAAATTAAATCCAGCACTCAGCAAGTCAGATGATTTCGTTCAGTAGAATGTGCTGTTAGCAACACATGACAAATGATCGATCTGCATGACAAATGATCCCAAATGTGCTCGTATTTCCTAAACACATTGTATTCATGCTGTATGATGTCCAAATGTGGAGAGCTTTGTGGATAACTTCCAGAAACCTGTGAAAATCCTAAAGTATTCTACTAACTACCTATTACTGGGATAGAGAAGCGAAATTCATGGTCAAATGTATTCTTTTGTCCTCTTAATGTGCCACCCATTGAAGACTGTAGCACAGGAAGTACTTTAGCCTAAAGCATATCCTGCACACTATCCTCACCATCTGTCTAAGCACTAATTTAAAAATCTAGAAAAGATTATGGATTCCTGGCTGAAAATAATTTTCCAAAATCACAGGAGCGCATCGTATTGAGAACCTTAAATATCCCACAGCCAAACTCCATTACTAAAATCTCTGATTTTATTTCAGATTATGATATGACAGTATTATTTTACAAATCTGTTGAACATCTCATGAGTAATTTCTGACAAACTTAACAAATCCAAACTGACAAACTGTATAAAAGTTCCCATTTTGTGGCTTCTTATCATTGTAATGCACTTCCTATCCTTCGATAACAAGACCAATTTCACTAACAACAGCCAAATGAAGGAAAGAGAGGTGGAGGATAACAGTGATGGGAGGGGGGGAAAGAGTACAATGTGGTTTTAAGCATTCTCCATTTTTTCCCAAGGTCTGCAAAGGTTAAACTCAAGTGGCTAGTAACAACTCTATTATGTGGTGAGTCCTTCATTGGCCGCCAGAAGCGTAGCATGTAAAACTGCAGAGGAGTCCTCTCCCAGGAGAACCTTGCGCACAGCAGGTTAACCTGTCAGTGCTTTTTTAAGGCCTGATTGCCAAGCCCCCTGTAGCTTGAGGTAAACTGACAATTTTCCATCAGCAGGGAAGGTGGCTTTATTAGTGCTGGGGGGGTAAACTCAAGCGCATAGGGCATTGTTCTCTCCAATGGCGGATTAACATATGTGAGGTCCAATCAATTAGCTCAACACTAAGACAAAAACCAAGGCACCTAATGAAGGAAACAGGTCTTCTCCAAGCAAGAAAAAATGAGCAAAGTTTCCTTGAAGAGCAAAACGGTTTAAAATAGAGGTTTGTCCTACAGTGTGTGTACTCTAGAAGTCAGGTACTATTTGAGTTATTGATTGTTTGAGAGTTTTTCCCCCTGTGGCTGGCAGGATCCTGCAGTTATGAAATCAGGTATACAGTAAGCACTGGGCTGAGCGGTAGGCTGTGGTAAATAGCACTGCCTCTCCACTGCAATCGTGCAAGCATCAGCTTGCTCTTTTTCTCCAAATGGCAAATCAATACATGCCTCAGCTACGTATAAACACAGGATTGACGCCTGTGCTGCAGCCCTCATGTTACCATACTGTACATGCTAACAATGGCCATGGTTAGGAAAGTTGGTTATTTGAGGCCCAGTTTGGGATTTATTTCTCCATCTGCAAATGCAGATATAGGTGCCACAGATGTACATCTCTGAAATGCTTTTTGTTTTTCTTTGTGCACATTCACAACATGCCTCAGCACAATTGGATGGCAGCTGTATCACCATCATACATTTTTTCACTTCCATTTCACATCCATTTTTGTTTGATCTAAATTAATTTTGCTCCACACAATTGTGTGTTTTGGACACAACAGATCAAGTGCTAGGCACAACATTTTAACCTCTATTAGTACCTATTAAAACTGAAGGCTGAAATCACAGCTGTTTTCTGTGGCTTGGAACTGAGAAAGGTTAACACACTGCTATGAGGCAAACTAGTGTAAGGGCCTAGTAAGTAAAACAGTGAGAGATGAATCATTCAAGTGCCCAAAACATATATATACACACCGAATTAAGGCACAGCCTGACCTTAATAAGTGGACGATGCCAGTGAAGACTAGCTCCGAGTCTGGGGGTGGGTTCCGACCAGCATGGGAGCCATTTAATCCAGCCCTTGATTAACTCATTGCCTGTCCACTTGTCCTACAGACATGTGCTGACATGTCATAATCGTCATAATTCTCATCAGCCTCTGAGCTCGCTCCCTGGTTCCTTGATTAGGGCCCAATTCCCAGAAGGACCTTGGTTAATGCTTAGGCTAATAATTCCCTCTAGCTTCACACCAATGTTCTGTGGGTCCTTCAATTAAATACACACATACTAACTCTGGATGGACTTGACAGGAGGCAAGACCCTTTTAAGCAATTAGTCTACTTTATTACAACCTCAGCTTTGCTGCTTTATTCTATGTGTTACAGTTACTGTTCGGTGTTTGGAAGATGAATATAAGACAAAGTAAACAGAAATGAAGTAGAAAAAAATTTGAACATGCATACACTCAAATTTCTAGACTTCTGTACCTTCAAATAGCTTCCCTTCTTGTTTCGTCAGTTTTTTTTTTGTTGCGACAATATCAGTCAGAAGCGTCATTTTTCCTGCAATTCCTTCTTGCTTTGCTTCATCACCAGGGGCTGTCAATAGTGTTTCCCATTTATTTGTCAAGTGTTGGGAAATGGGGGGAGGGCCGCTGTGGCTCCCCAATACAGCAAAGCGCCCACTAGAGATTGCCATGGCCGTAGTCCCTGCACGAGGCTATCGAAGTGGGAAGTAAGTACCCTCATTTCCTCTACACCGGGGCGTTGTTTGCTTATCAACTCCACCTTTAAGAGCCAGAGATGGGACAGCCAAGAGACAGCACACATGCTAACTGAAACACATGTTTTGCCCTTCAGGGCTGTGGTTATGCCACACGACAGTGATCTGCCAGCATATTTCTCAAAAATAAATTTCTGTAATATTTGAAAACAGAAAAAATGCCAGTATTGTAATTGTGCAATTCCTATAAAGGTACAAACCAAGAGTTTTCTCATACAGATCCCATCTGTTAAGAATGATTAGCATTCGCTACCACAAGACTACTGCAGGTGAAAATAATCTTTATATCTTGTAAACAATTCAAACCGCAAGTTTACTGATCCTAAGAAAGAATCCTGAGTCAGAGCTCAGTCCTGAAAGGCCAAAGGTAAAGCCAGTGCAACACCACATATTTAATTATGTGTTTCCCAAAAATTTGGTAATATATATATATATATATTCAAGCTAATAATAATAATACTATTTTTATACCATTTTATCTTGGTTCCAGTTCCAATTTATTAATTCATGCAAGTATGTGCAACAAATTAGTTTCAGATTACACGTGGCAAGAATGACGATCCTTGTGGACTTGCTGTTGGAACTAATTTTCGCCAAATATTACAAATATTATTGCGTCTCTTTAAACAGTTTGCAGTTAATGAATCATACTTGTCACTTTGATTGTCTTCTAAATAATATGTCCCAAATGCAGCTTCTCATTTGTGCTGAGGTTATGATGGAATCATCATGTATCAGAAAACTGTCATTAAACACAATATGTCCCATTTGTTCAAATCACCATCACTTTGGGCATCAGCTTAACTTGCGTGTGTTGTTGTTCTCCACTTTGACAAGTGTCAGGTGCTACTTGACTAGGCACTGATGGGCTCACTGACCATGAGTGCCTAGACTGTCAAGGGAATCCAGGCTTCCAGCATGGCAACTTGGCATTCAAAGTCAATCAAATTAGCTCCTTCCAGTTCACTAACCCAAACAGCAAAGGACCTGCCTTCAAACCGGTTGCTCTAGGCTGATAATATCGATGGAGTGATCTAAAATGCACCCCATGTGGTACGACATACATTGATAAATATGGTGGAAATGAAGCACTTCACTGCACAGTCTTCACATCATACTCAGTGGAGTGCAGCAGTTATCAGAGTCAGACATACATCTCCCTTTTACAGTGCCTTGAGCATTGTTTTGAAAGAAAAAGTATCAAATTGAACTAATATTTATATGAGACAAGTATGTTTTTGTAGTAGTCTGAGAGCTCAATGTGCGCCAGGCCTCCTCTTGAGAGGACCAGACAGCAAAAATAAAAAAATTAGGATCAGTTTTTCAACTTATGGTACAGAAATCCATTTTGCAAAGATTGCTACTGTTTTGATGTTCATCTTCTACCATTCCTGGCTGTTTTAATAACCTGTGGTACGCCACTTGTGAACTCTTGATGTGGGCAAAGTCACAAAGTTGGAGGCCATTAGATGTTCACAGGGATTTCAAACCAAATCCTTAGCGTAAAAAGGCTTTCACTCCACCAGGATTCCTACATTTGCTTTGGAGATTGTGTCAAAGGTGGAGAAGTGAGGGAAATGTAAACAGCCGACAACTGGGAAGATTCTTGCCTGCAAGAGATAACTGAGAGGGTGCAGATTCACTTGATCCCATGAAGTCAGCTATTCACACTTATCCCTCTTAACTCATGTAAATCTTCCTGAAATGTGTTTGGCTCTTTTAACTACAGTTAGGATCAAAATTAACCACAGGGGAGAAGAACACCATGTTCATTTTAAAACTGGTCCTGTGGATCTGAAGTTACAAACAAAAAAAAGTTTTTTCAGGGTGTCCAGGCCCACAGTGATATTAATTGAAGAATTACTTAGAGACAACTTTAGGACTGTCAGAGTCATAATGTTTTATCTGATGATAAATTGCCTTTTAAAAAGCTGTGAATAACATTTATTGTATCCTACTATTAAAATGGTCGAATTGGTTGATTAAATATTCATCATAGTTGTCAATATTTAGCAGCTACCAAAGAAGACAAAAATAATTTGAGTTCAAATAAACAAACATTGCTCACTTCTACCTGTTTAAGATGTAATTCCACCTCCCCAGTTTTTGTTGTTGTTTTCATTAGACCGAAATATGTCTGTAAATATGTTTTCGGCATTCTTTTATTTACATGCATCCCATAAAAAATTATAAAATTATAACTTGAACAATTATTGCAGTCAACAGTCATCTTGGATAACTCTAATCAGACAACTATGTAATAATTGTGACAGGTCTGTTCACATCTGTATATTGTTTATGTGTTTTGGTACTTTTTCAAAAGAAATACAGCACTGCAGCACATAAAAATGACAGAGTGAGAATTACTTTAAAAGCAGTCTCTAAAACACAGAATATCTAACTCTGACATGGCAATGTTCTGTACGTTTTAAAAGCTGCTAAAAAAACAGTCATTTCATCTCATTGTGTTGTTCCAGCTGCTCATTTAAATAAAGAAACAAATAAAGAAACAAATGCAGATACAATTCAGATTTTGGGATGTTATAGCAGTTTCACAACAAACTAGTCAAAAACAGAAGAATATCTGTTTCTATTATTAAGATACATATATATAAGTTATAAATGGATTTGGCAAAGCGCCTTTAGGCTCAGCATTTCCCTGAGGCAGAAGGCTGCTGTAGATCAAAGAAGTGAAGGAGTGGAGGTGTAATTCAGGGTTTATAGGTGTTGGGAAAATAAACATTTCTTTAATCTGTCATGGCCTACTTTAAAAAGTAGGGCAAGAACTTATACTGCTCTTTACAAGGTTGAGCGATTCCTTCAGAGTGTCCAAATGTTCAACATACATAAAGTGCATTTTCCAAGCCAAATGATTTAAATGATTTGCTAGCTTATCTAAGAGAGGTACTTACCAAAATCCAATATCAGAGAATGTGAGTCTGTCTCAGTCTACATTTTGCAGCATCCAAAGGGTCTGTGAGAGACAAAAGTCAACATAAATCATGAGCAGCTCCAGTGGCTGCTCATGACAGATAAAAATCTCAATTAATTTTTGTTTTTTTCTCATTATGATGAAAGGAAATTTTAAAATATTACAAAACACTCCAAACACCCTATGTACATACATTAAATGTTAAGAAAATATTTAGTTCTATGAAAAAAATGGAGATTTTAAGTTTTCATCTGGAAAAATAAATGGGTTTATTTTGTGACAGAGCCAAATGTAATGCTGAGTTTGTTCTGCCGATCAAGTCCGATTTTTTATTTTATTCACAACAGCTGTTGTGCAGGCTACAAAACAAAGAGCATATTTCATAATTGTAGTCGCTTTGCTACTGAACACACTTAACAGAAAAGATACCAGAGAACAAATAGTGTTCTCATGTTATGCACAGCTGTTTTTAGCCATTCAAAATTTGATACCTTGAAAATCACACCCAGGTATAACCAATTGAAATGAAAAACTCTCCTACCAGGTAAGTCTATATGAAACAGGGTGTGTTTTGCTTTGGATGCTATTTGTACGGCCTGGTCATGTTTGTGTCAAATGGGCGGTGCCAGTGCCCATTTCCTTCAGGAGTTGGCCTTTTTTGTTTGTTTCTCTGGGCCAGAAGTGACAGCTATTCCCGCTCGCTCACAAAAAGCACATTCAGCTGTGGGAGAAAGGCGGTGTCTGCGCCCACGCCACACAACATGAAAGTCATGGCTCTGTAACACAGGAAACTCAACTGTACATGGACTTCCACATAAACACAACATGAGTTATGAGAGAAAGGGGGACCTCAGAAAGAAGAGAGAAAATGTGCATGTGTGCGTGTGTGTGTGCGTTTTTGTGTATGAAAGAGAGAGAAAAAGAAAGAAAGAGAGGAGTGAGAGAAGAGGTGTGTGTAAGAGAGAGAGAAAAAAAGGAGAGGAGTGAGAGAGGGAAAGAAAAAGAGAGGAGTGAGAGAGATATGTCTCACTGAGCAAAAGAGAAAAAAGAAATTTGGAGAACAGTGAAAGAAAAGTGAGAGAAAGAGGGGGAGCTCAAAAAGGAAGTAGGATTAACAGTAATGCAAAAAAAACCTATTAATAAAGGACCACACATGCATTTTTATCTTTGACATGAGCTACAGTGTGAGCTAAGACACAATAACATTTAGACATATAACAGACAAGTTTGCATGTAAATGTGTATGTACAGTTGACTAGCATGACATAACCCGTCTGTCTGCTGGTTATTATACACTTTAGCATATCATTAAGTGTTACACATACATAAGGTAACTTTAAATGATCGAGCTTCGCAAAAATGTTTTTTTATCCAGAGTGAACTTGTGTCTGACTCACGGCTATAATACCTCACCAAGGGGTTGCTGCCATTTCTCTACCGTACACCTTTCACCTTAGCATCAGGTCGGCGCTGCTCGGCCAATCACACGTCGTGATTCAGGCTCGTCACTGACGAGTGTCTGGTCAATTCCCTGGCAGAACCTGAGAGGAGGCTTCAATGGCCTCGACCAACACCCAACTCACACAACGCTTGGGATAGAAAGACTTTCGTCCAACCGATAGTAAAAACGATACGCAAACGACCCCTGCTGCATAAAAAATCATTATTTATTTGTTTCATTTTTTTAACGCAGTTGTACGCATGTTCTCTGAACGGTGCAAAAACGAAGGTCAAATATTCTCAAACCAGTGATTCAGAGCTATTTAAGCCGTTAGAATGTTTTCACCAAAACGTATTAATTAAAGCGTCTTATAAGGTAGTATGTTTAATGTGCTTGCATAAATACAACAAAGGCCAGAAAACGGAATAAAATGTAATTATTTAAAGTTCGCTTTTAAGAAAATTAAGACAAAAATACACTAACGCCACAAAGGATAATTAATACTAAAAGACATAAATTACAGAAAGTGAATTAGCCTTAAATAACTAAAGGAAAAAACGATGCAGCTCTGGAACGGGTTTTTAGACATAAATTACAGTGGCGTAACGTGAAAGAGGTCGATCCATACACGCTCTTCATTAGCAGAGTCTACTGCACGTGTGAAAATACATGGAAGAGTGACAATAGCTGGAAGATGTTTTTTGTTTATAAAATAATTTTGTGCTGGCCCTGCATGTGTAAAATCAGAACCAGACTTAATTTTGCGTCATTCACATTAAGTCTTTTGTTTCTACGTGTTTCTACTAATTTCGAAACTCGGCGGATTCACCGATGGCTTATATGAATTAGCTCTACCTAGAAATAAAAGTCGGGACAACCACGATGAAACCAATACTTCATGTGCTATGACTTTGCTCGCAGTATTTCACATTTCATTATCTCCCTTCGAGCATCACACTGAATAGCTGACATCCTGCACATCACAGCCATTAAAATCAAACTGCTCTCTCTAAATAAACTTTCCGGTTCAGTACATGCATACCTGAGCTGTACAAAAGACAGGCAATCTCTTTAATTTCACTGTGAAGAAGAATGGAATCATCAGGTTTTCCAGCCTCGTCTTACAAATTTATGATTTTGTAATCTCTGTTAATAACACACATCATACTATACACCCGAAGGCTAATCACTTAGCTTAAAATAAGTGATTAGAACAGTGTGTAACTGTGGAATATCAGTTACCAATATATATTATATAATTATATGTATGTGTGTGTGTGTGTGTGTATGCAAGTGTGTGTGTGTGTGTATGCAAGTGTGTGTGTGTGTGTATGCAAGTGTGTGT
>JBBKCR010000002.1:6748315-6768666 GCA_037577295.1 Ladigesia roloffi | reverse complement strand
TATTTGAGATATGAGCAACACGAGAGTGTGGCGCATGTAAAATTTAGGGGACAAAATGTTTTGAAGTGGATATTACCAGTGTAGTGCAACACTGACTGTTAGCTATCTGGCTGTTAGAAAAATTTAGCGATGTTTAAAGCATTTCAAACAGACATGAAACACTTCAACTCAAGTAATCTGCCCCTTACCCCCACCCCCTTTTAATAAACTATATGACGTTAACAACGGCCCAATCTTCAATCCAAAAACATGCAACCATTGAGAATTTGAACAGTGCATGTTCAGACAGCCAGTGGAACAGTGGTCAGTTAATATCCCTCTTGCTTTCCTTTTCAGGCGAGAAGCCCTTCAAGTGTGAATTTGACGGCTGTGACAGAAAATTTGCCAACAGCAGTGACAGGAAGAAGCACTCTCACGTCCACACAAGTGACAAGCCTTACTACTGCAAAGTGAGGGGCTGTGACAAGTCTTACACGCACCCCAGCTCCCTGCGCAAGCACATGAAGGTGCATTGCAAGTCCCCTCCGCCCCCCTCGGCCAACTCTGGAGCCGCGTACCATCCGGCGTCCGGTGGACTGGGCGAGGCCCTCTCTCCCAGCGCGGAGCCCCATAGGAGCCGCGCCACGAACCTTTCCCCTCAGGTGACAAACCTCAACGAGTGGTACGTGTGCCAAGGCAGCGCCGTCCCCAACCATCTTCACACCCCCTCCAGTGACGTACCAACGTCGGAATCAGACGACGAGGACTCTTTTAGACATTCCGACCCGAGGACGATGCTCTGATGTGAACACACCGGGAGTATATTTATGTTACTTTCCTATCTCACTGTTGTTGTTTTTTTAAATGACTCGCATAAGGATGGTGGAAGGACGCGCAACAGCGCCGCGGATGTCAGATGGTGAAGAGCATCTGCCCTTAGCACCCACCTTTTCAACAAACACACCCAAATAACTGCTAAGCAGTGGACTTTGATTGACATTTTTTAACCCTTTTTATTAAAAGCAGAGAATTAACAACACTGAGGCCTATTTGAGGACTGTCTTTTCACCCACAACACATGGGACCATGTCACGAAAAGCAGGTCACGGGCTGCAGGCTTTCCTCCTGCTCTTAGCTGATTGAGTCATATCCAGTCTGTGAAGGTACACAGACACTGGTCTTATGAAACAATAACCGTGAACTAATATGTGTGTGCGTGTGTGTTGCTGAGTGGACACGTTCGTGTAGCTAATGTTCCCCCGAGAAGGTATTTATAGTGATGTACTGACGTCGAGTGTCTGAGGGAGAGCAATTCCTTTGTCAAGTGTTCTGTAACATTCCAAAATGTTTCCCACCTGAAAATCATTTTCAAGTAGGCCTATCAGTTGTATTATGTCAGTGTCCGGGGAAAACTATTCTAAAAAAAAAGAAAAAAAATGTTAAAGTTTATAACTGTGGACTGTGGTCGGGGAGATTTTTGTGATATTTAAGGACTATTTAAAACTATATTTTATGCAAAAGCCAATGTAACTCTGGTTTAAGAGTACGAATATGTCCTTTGAGACCCTAAATAAAATAATACTGACGGGCCTGCATCCCTGACGGATTTGTAAAAAATAAAAATGAAAAAGGCGAGTAGTGGTGATATTTGTGAATGTTGTGGTAATGTCCCAACAATTTTCTGTTTGTTTTGTACACTGTAATTTATTTGCTGTAATTAATGTTGGTCTGGAATTGCAGATACACCAAAGAATAATATGGTTAATTTTGGTGAAATGTAGAGATTTTTTTATCGTGTTATGTAAAAAAAAAAGTTTTACTTGAATAGATTGTGTAATGTGAAATGTCCCTCGCATGCCCTGTTTAGTAACTCTGTCCTTCTGTTGAGGTGCATGGTGCTGTTGATTGTGCTGGAGGGGGAGAGAGAAACGTGGAGGTCTTTGATGTTCATGTAAAAAATTATGGAGTTGAATTAAAAAAAAGTGAGAAATGTCAGTCAGTCCTTCAGTGTTGTGAATTTAAGCTGTTTAATGTCATACGTGCTCGCTTCTAATGAATAAATTGTAAAGAGTCTTCACGTTTAATTGTACAGACCAAAGAAAAACTAATGCTTATTTGGATCAAAATTTTTAGGTAAAACTTCTTAGGAAACGTTTATCCACTCTAAAAGCTGCAGCCTATGTTTGACCAGAGAGATAGGCACTTGTGACGGTCAACGAAGTCATTCAAGTCAGTCATTGGAAAAGGAAACCATCAACGTTTTCCGATTATTTAGGGAACTTTGGACAGAGAATATGAACACCATCACCCCATCTCCATTAAAACATGGAACTACACCTTCAAAATGCCCCTGTTCAGACAATAGACTTATAATTGTCCAACGCAAGTTGTGCACCGCTTCAAAGTGATCAGCTTCAGAGCGGAAAGGTGGGCTCTTTGGGCATCTTCATGGATTTCATTGGTAATCGACCACAGAGATGCGTGAATATCTTAATTTATATTTTGTATAAAAGCCACTAAAGTGCCTCCAAAAGTCCTCGGCTGGCTCTCATCACCAAGTGTGGCCGCAATGTTTGACTAGAGGTTTTCTAGATAAGTTTCTATGAGCTGGATATAGTGTGGATGCTCTTATGAATGTTCTCATTTGGGACAATCCCGAGTAGGGAAACGCCATATTTTAGAACTGTAACAGAAACAGGGTCCGGGTTTGGTGGGAAACTCTAAAAAGAAATGGAGACCTCGTATCTAGTAGATATGAATGTATCACAAATGGTGCGAAGTTCAAGGTTACCTTTTGAAAATCCACCCTTCCGCCTCCCTGTAGCGAGCTGGGGTGCAGCGCGGCAGCACCAAAAACAGCCCCATCAATTCGAGACACTCTATTAAGATACAGTTGCACTGACCTTAGTTTCATGCCACGTTAGCGCAGTCAATTTGCATTTGATCGCAACCTCTCATATTTTGTTCCCGAACCGTTTCAATCCCGAGGGCATATTCAGGTTTAATTTGAAACAAGCGCCGCAGCGCTGACCACCACAAACCATCTTTTGTCCCCCAAACTCGTATTTGCCAAGCGAAAGAATGATCTTTTATTTATTTAAAACAAGTGCCCTGTGGAAAAAGAAGGGGGTGGCAAAATAAACACGATGAGAAATTATCAAAGAGATAGTCCCCTCGGAGTGAAAAGGGGGAACTTCATAAAAGGGCCGAAGCCGTCTCGGCTGAATGAGGGGCGCTTTGAAGTAGAACTTATTATCTGAGGAATACTTCTCGGTTGTCCCAACGACGCTATTGAGTCGAAAAGCGACCCCTTTTGTCGACGATTTTGTTCCCCTTCAGAGCCGTGCCCGTGGTAATCACTTACACGGGCTACCTTAACCATGCAGCCTGCAAATCAGTAACTCCGCGAGTCAGACTTGCAGACGCCACTTCAGCACAGACAAAGCAGAAGTCAGTGTGAAAACGCAGCGAGGTCTCTCCCATCTCGCCTTTATTAGACAGAATAATCACATCAGAGGAGCCTGTTTACTGCAGCCTTGTCACATTTCACACCGACACTTTCTCATTACATTTAACGTGCAGAAGTTTTTTTCTTCTTTTTTCTTTTTCCTTTACAAAAGAGTCTTAAACCCTCGGCAGTTCAGTTCTAGGAGCGTCTCAGAACTGTGGTAGGAACGGTAATTAATACGCCAAAAATGCTTAAAACATTCAAAATACATTTGAAAAATGTACCAAAAGACTGTCAGAAATGATTGCAACCAAAAACTTGGGCATGCTGATAAACATTTCTCAGGACATTGGCAAGGACCAGTAATTGTTGCAAAAAAATGTCAGATTTCAGCTTTAGTTTTAAGAAATGGCACGAGTCGTGTATTACTTGTGAAAACCTCTCCGCTTGGATTAAAGATGTTGTTTAACGGTTCGGCCATGAGAGTCCCAAATGAACGGCTCCCTTTGGGTTTGAGCAGCTTCTAAGGCCGATGTTAATTAAATCTACACATGGCCCACCTGCTCCAGCAAACCAGAAGACACACAACTGCTTTTAGAAAATATCATTTCGATTCCTGGATACAAACACAATATATAGAAAGACTATATGGGGCAGAAATCTGATTCCCTTCCATAAGGCATATGTACGATGATAGTGTTTTGAAAAAAAAATATTTCTGTCAGAAGATGTTAAAATATTTTTTTATTAATTCACCCTTTGTTCTCATTTTAAATCTAGAAAGGTGCTGTCGGAAGATTAGACGAGTTTTAACGCTCTGTCGCAGTGTGCTCTAAAGACAAGAGCGAGGAAAACTGGGCACATATGCCCCGTCCAGGCAGTGTGCCAAACTCTTCCAAGCACCCTACCTGCCTACTATCTTAAGTTTCCCGAAGAAGTGAGAAAACACGATCCAGTGGCAGCTATAGCCTACATCTCTCTGTTCGAGTCGTGGGTTTAATAATAAACAACAAAAAAGGAGGCGAAAACTTAATGGGATCAAGCGTCGCATTGTGAGTACTTTTATGAGCTTGTCTGTTTTGGAAATACAGGTGGTTACACTTTTTTTCTGTTTTTAAAACCCCGATTGCCTGTCGTACCTTTTTGTGGAGTTGCTTGGAGACTCGCATGTGTGCAGTTTGTTGGAGGTGAGCGGGCTTTCTAGTTCTTTGGACTTTGCTAGGCGAACCCCATTCAGACAGCTGGGAGTTCACCTATTAGCCCCGATGTCTTTCCAAAAAGACTGGTAGAGTTAAACATCTGACAATGGGCTCGACGGGGCGCCCCTCGCCTGACCTATACCCGGTTTTAATAGTTTCATAGGAACTTCATTAAATCCATTACCCAGTGAGCACATCACCGTTTAGTTGTAATTAGCTCTGGAGGTAAAAAAAAACCTTTGCTTTTGCCACACAATAAAAAGGCGTCCATTCTGATTTAATCCAGTCGTATTTATTTATGGTGTGTAATGCAGATTGAGTTCCAGACGCGTTTCTGTTTGGACTCTCTGAAGGTTTTACGCAGCTCTTGCACCCTTTATAGAGGCTTCTCATTAGTGAGGTATGTACCGTGCTCGGTGTGATCAAGACTGCAAACATGTCTGGAGGGTCTATCGAGTTCTCAGTGAATAATGCCACTCCTAATCTGGAGAAGGAAGTCAGCCGGCTGGAAAACAATAGCGTTTAATCAAATGTTTATAATTGTCCGATTTAAAGAGTTAGTAAGTATCAAAAGTCTCCAAAACGTGCAAATAACCTATCTGCGGCAATAGAAGGCTTTGAGTGCCTCAGGATTTTCCCAGTGAAGGCTTCCACTGCTGCTGCCCTTCAAAGCCATTTCCTCAAATGCATTTCTTGATGGCTTAGGGGTCCTAATAAGTGTTATAGGGCATGTTTTCTAAGCAGCATTTTGTATAAGCTTGTTATGAAAAAGAGCCAATAAAAAATATGTGCTACGTGGATTGTACTGAATGCATTTATATCAAGACTGTTAACAATATGGTTGGTTTTGGCATGTGTTTTGCTGAAAACATAAACTATGATACTGTCTCTAATGCACAGTAAAATTTCAGATACTTGTTTCAGCGTAAAGAAACATCCATTTGCAATTTAGTTTTGTTTAGTATTGTAGTATTGTGGCAAGGGCTCTTTTCTACCCAAAAACATATGCATAATTTTGTTTGTCTATGGAAGGAAAAGAAAAAAAAGTGGACATCATATCTGGCCTCCCCACAACATCTGTGTGCCTCCAAACTTGGTGCACGTCCAAATGTGGATCCACAGGACTGGGAGGCTTTCCAAAGCACGGGGTGAGGCGAGCAAGGTCGTCCACGGGCATGCACTGGAGCCCGTCCCTCGTACCTGGCCCATCCAGCACACCAACCATACGGCTGAAACCTCCGAGCCGAGCTAGCACCTCACCACTCGCCTTGTGTTTGACAGGGCCTGCTTAAAAGCCCCTAAATGCAGGGCTGCACTTCCAATAGAAGCATGTTCCATCCAGGTGGTAAAAACATGACAGTGTTTCTGCGGCCTTATCCTGGGAAAGGACACTGTTTCTAAAGATACTGTTTGTTCCAGGATCCACATCACACAGTCACTGTGCCATAGTCAAACTGGAGCTGGGGAAATTCTGGAAATCTGCAAATATAAGTTCATGTTCCAGTGATCAAATTGTGCTGGTGACCAGAAAATTCAAGTCCATTCAGTATGTGTCTATTAATAGTACATAAAGAAAGAATACAAACAACATCCATTTTAAAATCCTTGCATCACATGTCTACATGAATATGCATCAGGCCCACCCTATAGCCACATATTACCCCATATTTTGACATGATTGTTCTTATATTTGGTTTCACACATTGATTATATTACATTATGCCCGATTATTTGTGAACACACAGTATTAACCTTATTCATTCACCGGGAAGAAAGCAGCAAGGAATAAAATGTTATTGGAATATTTAACCACTTCCTGCCCCCAAATGAGTCATAAGACGGCCTCAATTTTACTTATGGATCATGGAAGGACTTCTTTCGAAGAAACTATCGGGCACGCCACTGCAGTGCCACTGAATGCAGATGCAACACCTCTCTAAGAGGAAAAGGTCAAGATTCAGTGTAAGGAAATCATTCCTGCACAGCTGGACCACCACAAGGCACAGAGTGAGGGAGAGAGAATGAGAGAGAGACATCAGAAAGTATAAACAGAGCACTCAGGTAACAGCAGTCAGAAAGAGAAAATATGTTTAACTATACAGAACAGAATGGTTTGAAATATGTAAGCTCTGATTAGCACTGTTTGCATCTTTTCAGCTTGATTTTTATTGCCTACTATATTGTTTTGTTGTCCTGTGCATTGGCAGTTTGAACCATCACTAAATATCCAGAGCACATCGTCCCATCCATTCAATGGGACACTAATGCCAGCATGATAAGCCCCTAAGCTTGTGCAGAAGAATCTACTAAACTGACCCTGCTATATCACTGTCAATGCTACAGCTTTGCTAAGGTGGCAGGATGTTCTTAAACATCACAGGCAGCTTTCTCTGTCCCCAGCTGACCTCAAAACAGCCATTAAATATGGCTTTGAACCACTATAACTACAGCTCGTATACCTAAGGGTCCCTCTGTGCTGTTGATGACTTCTTGTTGTACCTGCACCAGGGCTGTCTGAACAGGTAATGCAAGCACTGCAGACCATATCTCCTTAGTGAAGGGCTTCTTTACTATCTCTGCAGGACTGAATCAAAGTTGCAAAGTTGCAATTTCATACTTTATCTGCTTCCCACACACACACAGTAGGTCCAGGCATGGTGATTTGTCTCTACTGGACATCCTGTCCCTGTACAACTCCTGTCTGAAATTTGCATTCAAATTCATTTCTCAACCACAAAATGTTGCTTGACTAAGCAGCAAGCATTTCATTATAGTATTGAACCTGATCCTTGCCTCTGTAACAGCTAAATAACTGTGCATCAAAAGCCATTTGTGCTGTTTGGGTGTTCATTATCATGTTCTATCACAACATATCCAATAGGTTGTATTGGCTACATTTTCCGGAACACCAGTAGATTACCAGGCGTTTAAAGAGGACAACCAAGCCTGATATTTTCAGATATAATTTTAGTTTTAAAACATCTACATTGTATACTTTTACTTACAAAATGCTCACAATCTCCAGGAGTCATCAAATCATTGTCCTTATATCTAACCAATGTAGAGATTCTTTCTAAAAGCAAGAAAACAATAGACAGATGACTATTATCCCCCAACCATCTCTCCATTCCTTAAGCCTTCTCCAATTCCTGTAAATGAGAAGGAGAGAAAAATGAACTCACCTGATAAGCCCACATATAAACCAGCAACGAGGAAACCATATGATAGAAGCAGGCTGGTGAAGAAGTAGTCCCAGTGGAGATTTTAGTGCTCTGTCCCAGTCACAAGACAAATTGTATAATTAGGCTCAGCTCTTCAGGGAAAGCCACCTTTGCTCCTTCTTTGACATTTGCAATGGTAAATGACAAAATGTTTCACTAAAATAACAGGGCAAATTAATCTTGGTCACATATAATAAACCATAAAACTATTAACTCTGCTTTAGACAAGACCTTGTGTCAATTCTTTCTCTTTCTCTCTCTTTTTGACAGGGGGGAAATCAAATAGATAAGAAAATGGTCGTCAAGAACAGAATTGTCCAGAAATGAAATACCATATACAAACTAAAGTATAAGTGGTTATGAAGGAGTTAATATTTTCGTTAGGCACAATAGTATCAAACCTTAAGGTTACTAAGTGTTTCAGCAAATGAGATTTAGTCCACACACTGAGCATATTTGCCCCCTCCTTGTTTGGGGTTCCAGAAACCCCAGTGCAGTATTAATTGAACGAAAATGATTTCAACATAATCTTTTTTTAGAGAATTGTGTGTTGTGTGTTTATATGCTCTGTTCGGCATGGATGATTTTGGAGATAAAAGGTACAATAGTGTTTGTCAATAAGAAAAACTAACAAAAAATCTAAGAAACAAACAAATAAAGTGATCAAGTGGCACTTTTTGGATCCATTGAAAAGGGTCCAGGCTTGTGGAATTAGTATCATTAGTTTACGTGAAATATCGTCTCGTCTGTATGAAAGATTTGGAACATTGAAACTGCGGTGAAGTGCAACAGTAATGAGCTGTACTTTCTTTCGAACTGTCGGTTTGTCATCAGCGTTTTAAACCTGTGCGGGCTGTAAGCGGGCGTGTTCGTGTGTTTGGGGGGAGGGGGGGTCTCCAGTCTGCTGGAGCCGGCATCACTCCAGCCGGGCAGCCTCCAGAGAAAGAAGCCTCATTACGCCAGATCCTGAAGCACAGAAGTTTCGCTCTTTACCCGAGCATCCCCTTTACATCCCAACCACTCAGAGCAAACCTCACTATCCCAAACCCCAAGGGCTCTGAGGGAGCTGTCACCCTCTTCTTCCTCGCAGCGCCTCGAGTCACATAATTATTTGCATTATTACAGCACACTTTCTTTATTGTAACACAAGCTTTGGCTCTTATAGAATACTATATATATTATATTGTATAATAAATCTGTGTAATCATAAATAGTGTTATAGTATACTGTGTTGAATAGTGTGCTAGTGACGTGAGAGCCATAGAAATGATACGACACTAGCAATAGTATAAATATATATTAAAAAAACAAAACAAAACAAACAAAAAATAATATATATATATATATATATGCATTTATATGTTGTTTTTTTAATATACATAAGACTAAATAGTATATAGTACTGAACCCTTCAGTGCAGACTGGATAAAAACCTTAAGAATTATAAGGCCCCCTGTGAAAGTGAAACTGTGCTAGAGATGTGAGAGCCATAAAAAGGTTACGACACTAACAACCAGCACAGCCTTTCACAGAGCAGATTTAACCCACAACCCAATTGTGTGGCGATTGTGAGAAGTTCTTTTCAGAGCGGGCGCGCGGTTTTACTGTCCCACACAAAACTCACAACAGTTACAAATCAAGCAGCTCACATGCATTTCAAACACATCTCTCTCATATCTCGGAGAGGCTAAAAGAAAATAACTTTAATTGGCGTGTTGCGGAATTATTCATTATAAATATCACAGCTGAATTAAAATGTAAATGTGAAACACAATTTAGCTGAAATGTGAGGACAGGCTGCTGCTGTGGATGCGCAGTGATGAAGTAGCTCCTAAACTTTCGGGGTCAAGTGGGGGTTCCTTAGGCCTGCCCCCTTTCCCCCTTTCCTCTGCCTCTTGTACTTTTATAGTGATGTGCCCCTCACACTGTGTGGACACTGTATTAAAGTGCCTTGGATTTAGAGATGCCAACAGGGGGGGTTCGTTCGGGTTCAAAGCTTGAATATCTAGGTTAATGTAAACACAGCATATGCGAGCTCATTTTGTTTAGGTGACACGGCCAACGTGTTTTACAGTGGATAAAAAACGCGGTTGTATTCAAATGAACTAAATCGTCCGCAGAGCCCACTAAAGTCCTAATTTAACTCACATAAACACAAATTTTCCTGTTTGTCAAAACCGAACAATTCCAATGAAATGGATCCCTCTTTCCAAAAGATCTAAATAAATAAATAAATAAATAAATAAATAAATAAATAAATAAATAAATAAATAAATAAATACATTACAAAGGAATTAAATCTTCCACAGAGACCAGCTATCATACCCAGAGAGCGGCAACGCAGCAGAGTTTCTCAGCGCGGATGCAACCCAACCTCACCTCTGGGGAAATTTGGACCAAATTCGATTATTTGTACCTTTATTCGTTCGTACAGTGTCCGTTCCGTGGTCTATTATTATTATTATTATTATTATTATTATTATTATCTTTTTAATGGTCGGTCCACTTCGGACGCCTATTGGCGTCCATCAACAAAATCCTGTAAATAATTATTTAATCAGTGGGGATGGGAAACAATATTCTGAGGTAATATGTTTGGAGAGTGCGTTATTCTCAGATCTCCGCGCCGCTGCAGTCTGAGGAGAAGCGCTTTAAACAGGCGAGCTCGTAAAGTTCAGGGCGCGCGGGACAAAATGTTTAATTGGATTAGAGGAGATGATGGCATATATTACAATTAGGAACTTCACTGCGCAAATAGAGGCACGCGCCTTCCGAACCCACTGCTCCTGTGTCTCCAGTGCAGAACCGATTGCAGAGACAATGCTGAGTTTGTGTGTGTGTTTGGGGGAGGGGGTGTGTCCGTATTAGAAAGTAAATCAGTTATTCAAGATGCATTAAAACATCACTCAACACCACCAAACATATTCATATCGCTCCCGAGTTAACCTGAGCTGAAAAAGACAGAAAGACAGTAGCAATTAAAATATAAAGCATTTTTCTTTACATACACACATAGATACACACATACATGTACACATACATACATACACATGCATGTATGCATTAAATAAATAAATAAATATACACTAGGGTCTGAATTTAGTGGAACGAAATGCGCGAATAAAGGAAACATACGGACAAGGAAAGAAGGAACGAAAAAGAAAGAATGAAAATGAAAGAAAGAAAGAAAGAAAGAAAGAAAGAAAGAAAAAGAGAAATAAAGGCAGACAGAGAAAAAAGATGAAGAAAGAAAGAAAGAAAGGGGAAAGAGAAAGAAAAAAGAGAAAGAAAAAAAGAAAGTGAAATAAACAAATAAAAAAACATTAATCGGAGCGATGGCCGGATGTGCCTGTGGCGTTTCGCTGAAAATATGTCTTTGGCAGCACGCTCTCAGTGTGTTTCGGACTCGCTCACACCGTCGCAACTTTCTTGCATAGACAGTTCAACAAGCACTGGATTTTAGGACGAGAGTAAGGAGGGGAGCAGATCCTGTTTAGCGTTTCTGCTTTCGTTCTGCCACGAGGATCAGCACCTGTGCGTGCTCTTGCACTCCAGTGAGGAGGTTAATCAGCACGCGCCCTAGATGCGTAGAGCAGACGAATTCAGCTGTGGCAGGAGGACCAAATCAAATTCGTTTTAGAGAATAGCATACGCACTCTATAGGTCTTTCGCAGAAAGTTAGGCCAAATTAATTAACTAATTAATTAATCAATAGATAAATAGGAGAGAGAGAGGGAGAGAGAGAGGGAGAGAGAGAGAGAGATTGGTAAGGGCAAGCCTCCTCCAGAAGAAGCGACAAATTGACGAAGTCATTGTACAAATGGACAGCTGACTTTTAACCTGGCGCTTTGAGATACTGTTATCAACCACAGGCCTTATCAGTTAGAAGCCTTATCAATCAGAGGCCTGCTCTGGAGGACGTGAGGCTGATAGGACGCTCCTCACATTCTGCATATTTCCCCCTCCACGCAGATAGTCATAAATACAGGTGGTCCAGTAAGCCCACTGTTTTAACTGCTCTTACACATTAGCATGAGTTAGAATTTTGCATTTCAAATCAGTCCCCCGGACTTGAAGCAGATCACCGAAGCCAGGTAAAAGACTGAATAGTCCCCTCAACTGCAAGAAAATCGGCCTTAACTACCCGAAAAGAATAAACATCACCTTTACGAGCACCCATTCTCTTCTTTTCCCCAATTTGGGCAGCATCCGGCGAGCCGAGTCTTAAACGGCTCGCCAGCGTTCCTCTCCTTTCATCAGAAAATCAGTGGGTGAGGCGCTGGAAGCTGCGCAAAATAGTCAAATCACCCAGCAAGAACACTCGCGCTCAAAAGCGCATTTATTTCATCTGCGCCACGAAAGAGAGCGCGGGCTCACTTTAATTTCTCTCTAATTTATGAGCAATTGTGTGATAATGAGCTACGATCTGCAGTAATGGGCGACGTGTAAAATAATGATGCAGACCCGTCCGAGCGCGCGGGCCGTTTCATTTTATGACAGGAAGAAACCAGTCCGAGTACATCAACACACACGCGCAGCCTTTCACATCAAATTGTGAAGTACATTTAGGAAATGTTTTAAATTTATGGATTACAGATAAAACAAAACAAGGCATGCCAGACTGACCAAGACAAACTTAGAACACTCAGAAAAAAGAACAAAGAACACAAAAAATAATACATAAAACACAAAAACAGAGTACTACTGAATAAAATACAGAATAGAAAATATTGCTATAATTTGTATTTGCACCCGCAAATATTAATTGTATTAAAAATGAAACTACCACTATACTACCACTACGACTATTACTAGTAACATCAGCAAAATCAATATAATAATGATTATAATAATAATAATAATAATAATCATCATCATCATCATCGTAATCATAATCATCATCATCCTCATAATCATAATAATCAAAATAATCATAACAATAACTCTGTACATATTTGACCAGAAACGAAGCTGTATTTTATTGCAAGTAAATATCTTAAAATATATTTAAAGTATTATAACGTGACTTCTATATTCACATTTACACCATTTTGTAGACGTTTTTTATCTAAAGCTATTTTCATACTAACACACTACTAACAGACAGAAGGGTCGTAAGGAAGTCTGTTTAGACTTGGTGAGAATAAGAAGACCAAACAGGTAGACTGCTCAAGACTTGGGCTGGAAGTTGGCGGGACTTTGGAGGAACCTTGGGGAGTGTCCTCGCGCCCCCACTCTCTTCCTCTTCTGAAGCCTAGCAACAGCAGACAAAAGGCCCTGGGCTTTTGCTGGCCTTTGGGTTGTGTCCTTTGATCTGCCTCCCATTCCACAAAGGCGGGTCTGCTCACACTGACCAGAACTCTCTAACCACTCGGACCGACACCTGAATTGGAGCTTCTCAGAAAACACCTCATTGCTTATTTTTGAATGACGAGTCCAATGCTTAAGTACTGAACGAACAGTAAGTTTAAAAATGATTAAATAACACCAACGATTTAAGGCCAAACGAGAATGAGAAGCCTTACTGATTTTTTTGCTGAACTGAATAAGCACACACCACCATCACAACTTTCTCAAATGAAAACAGTACACACACACTCTATTTGCATTTTTTCGGTTTTAAACAAACAATTCAAGCAATGAAAAAGACTTTTATTATAGAGACATTTATTATACTGCACATTATTGGGTCCACTGCTGCTATATTTGCACTATTTATTGCTGTCAATATTTGTTCAGCATTTTTGTACACAACTATCTGCCATTATACTGCCATAATACAGTACTACTGTAGCTTTTTGCATATTGTTTAATGCTGTCTTGCCTTGCTCTTGTGTTTTTCCACTCTCTTTTGTCCTTTCTGCGCGTATGGTATTTTGTTGTTATGCTCTTATGTAGTTGCACCGTGGTCCAGGAGGAACGGTGCTTAATTTCACTATGTACCCTGTGTAAATGTTTGAAATGACAATAAAAACCTATTTGAGTGGACTGAATAACGTATCCAGAATAAACAAGCGCTGAATCACTGAACTAAAATTAAGTACATTAAAACTTAATAAATAACAAATATCATAAAAGCCCAAATCAAACGAATTAAGCCAAAATGAACGCAGAGATAAGATAATCAACGTAAGGAGGCCCGGATCCGTCTTCTAATCACTACAGTGAAGTGACACACATGCATATGGGCGATGAGTGTATGTGTCACTAAAGATCAGTTTCGGGGTGGTGGAGCGTGGACTTCTGTCGAAGTACGTGACTTTCCTTCAGACATCCCGCGTGATGTTCTTCCGCAGAATCAGGAGAAATGAAGACAAAGGGGATGAGACTTTAGAGACGCTTGGAGTGCTGGAGACTGGCTGGTTCACTCCGGCTCTGCAGGTGAAACGCTGAAGCGTCGCTGCTTTAGAAAACTTGTGCGCGCTCTTGTCTGGACGCCCGTGCGCTGCCTTGAAGAAAGTTTTAATGAGAGAGTTCCTGCAGGAGCACCTGCACAGTGCTGATAGAAGCAGCCTACGGCCCGTTCACCCACTTACCCATCCTCCCCCTTTCTCTCAGCCCCCAATATAGAGCTCCCGGGCTCCTGCTCCAATCTTGATCTGTTGCGCTTATGAATTTCATTTCAATTACGTCTAATTTCCTAAACGCTCTAAACAGTCTCGGCCTTAAGACGCTCCGACTCCCTGTATTTTATTGCATGGAAATAATCTTTGCTGAAATTGGTTTGTCACATATTGTCATTAGCGCGCTAGTAAAACAATGAAGTCATTATTGGAGGATCCCCGGGCGAGAAATTAGGAGAGGAAGCCCGTCCCGCCGCACGGGCCCCGTCGAGAGGAAGGCAAATATGCAAAACGCTCCGTTTTAATTTCGTCCTGACGCTGTTTAGCATACGCACGCTTTTTCTCCGGCGGATTTTTATCTGATCGCATCCGAAAGCAATCTCGACGAGCAAAGTGGGAACACAGGGACTCGAGTCCGGCCTAATTGAGTGGAGGCGAGGTCCTAATCACTTAATTGTAATGAACCCTCTTTGGGAATACCAGAAAATGTATTTAAATTATTCCTTCTTGTGAGCTGAGGAGATTATGTCAAGTTTGGAGCATAATAGAAATGTCATGTAAAATTACACAGATATGACAGAGTGTGAACTGCTCCCACTTGGGCTTTCACTTAAATCCTATAAACAAGCTCATATATTACTTAAAATGCGTTTTCCAAAAAGTAGCATGAATCGACAAGACTGTCAATTTGTGCTACGGTAGCTTTTTTGACAAGGAAGCATCAATCG
Organism: Ladigesia roloffi; assembly: GCA_037577295.1. Lineage (NCBI taxonomy): Eukaryota > Metazoa > Chordata > Actinopteri > Characiformes > Alestidae > Ladigesia > Ladigesia roloffi. The sequence continues at coordinate 6,753,528 of JBBKCR010000002.1, read as the reverse complement.
ACAGAACACCTTGCATGGCAGCATTTCTCAGTGTTAGAACCTGACTGTATGTGCTGTCATTTTCTTTGGTATAAGCAGGGTATATACAGCAATACATTCATTTAATGTACAGCAACACATATATAGGGTTAACAATTATTAGCTCAGTTCTCAGAAAAAAATGTTGTATTTTTCTGTTATATTTGTCTATTTTACCTATGTATTTGTCTGTTTTACCTTTGGGGAACTTTTTAGATATACTAAATGTTTTATGTGTAAATATAAACACAGCTTTATACGGCTTCATTTAGGCCAAACAGGCTTTGCAAGCAGTGCAACGTAAGCTCTCCAAGACAGCTACAATGATTTCCTTTGCCAATGGTTCCATCAATAGACTTTTCTTGTGATTTCTTTAAAGCTCTTTGGCTTATTGGCCTATTTGTTTTTACATATGATGTTCTGTCTGAGATACTATTTCATTGTGTGAAATTTAGTACCACCCCACGCAACACAGAGGCCTTTTCCTTGGCCAAGACATGATAGAAAAGCAGAAAATGAGACTGACTAAAACAAATATAAACACTATTATAAAATTAAAAATAAATGAGAATGAAAGGCTAAGAGAGGGGGGTTGGGGAATGGGGAGAAGCATGGGCCCAATGCCAGGCAGGCAGCTTACTGTCAGCCCATTGGGGTGGTCACAGCAGTGGCCTGCATCTTTTTGTCTGTGTCCCTGGGCTGGCACCGAGTGGTGACCTGAAGCTCTGGCCACAGACACGATTGATCATGCCACATCTACCAAACACTACACAGAGGCCTTCATTTCCATAGTGACCAACTGAACTATTGACCATTCAATTCCTCCACCCTGCTCTCATACACCCTACCCCACCCCTTCTTGCCAAGGCCTAATCAACAGTGGGAGACAAAAGACTGGCAACTGCAAGAAAGAACAGAGTGTTCTGGAGGACACATTCATGAGAGAGAGAGAAAAAAGCAGCTGCATCAAAATAACCATCATTGATTTAAAATGACATCCTGTAGCGTAAATTAAAAAAGGATTTTCATGTACTCTCAGTTCCTAAGCATGATCAGGGTTAAAAGCAGTTGGTTCTCATGCGGGTCGGTTGGTCTCAGCATGGCACAAGGCTAGAGTATCAAAATAGTATAATAAACAAAAACTGTAATAATGCACCTAAACCAACTGTATGCATTTGTGTGAGTGTGTGTTGTATGTTGCCACACAGGTCAGGTTACAGCTGATGCCTGCCCCAAGATGTACAGACCCCCCCACACATTTCACCAGCTCAGAGTGCCCTCTTAAACAAAGAAGTGTGGTTTGGAGTGGGCTCTTGGCCCAAACTCTTCTCAGTGTTGATTTAAGGACATTCACGGCAGCTCTTTGGCAAATTATGTTTTGATGTGCTGTGGTCTGGACAAGCAGAGAGGAGCCTCAGGGCTGAATGGAAAAACAACTGTTTGTTTGCTCTTTTGCCAGGCATACAAAACTCTGACCCATGGACTGACCTGAGTAAGGCAGGAGGGAGGCAAGCATAGAGTATGTACATATAATTCAAACAAACACAATCACATTATTGCAAATACACAATTTCCACACTGCTGCAGACTACACAGCATTAGATGAGTTATAGCCAATGGTCAGAAAGGACATGTGTCTGATTGGAGTTCACAGTTTATCATCCAATGCCCTGCATGGTGACAGATATGGCTGCCCACGCAGACCCAGTTTGGCTCACTTCCCCTGGACAGCTGAGGCCAAGGTGACGATGTTCTGGGCCTGCTTCAATGATGGCATGTCAATCATACTGCCATGGAAGGTGAACGCACCCTGGAGAGAGAAGGGACAATTCTCGATGAATTAAACCATGAGAAGAACAAAGACCATAAAGATTTCCATGGTTCTTTCTATATTTAGATGTAACTACCATTATGGCACTTCATGTTTTATAATATATGCATATTTTGTACATTAACATGTACACTAAACTCACTTTCGATTTACAGATTACAGTTCTGACACCCAAGCTTCCAATTTGTTACTGATCATTCACCAATAAGGAGAACAGAGTATTTGCAATACCTGACTAATCTAAAAAAATGTTTAACTTATTACTTACTTAAAGCATTGATATTTACTTCTATTTGAAACTATCAGTTGTACTGTGCACACAACAGAGGACTAGCTAAATTTACAGGTGTGGTTATGAAATGGGGTAGATTAGTTTATCCTCTATGTTTTTAATGACAAAGAACTGTTTTTGAAGTGTGTATAGTTTGAATGTGTGAGGTCATCCATTTTGAAATTATGATTCAGCAAATGGACAAACCATGTACAACAACCCAATTTAGGTAGCATCAATCTAATTGATAATATATTATAAGGAGACTTTTATGGAAATCTGTAACTCATTTTGTTAGTAAACTGTATGTTCATGTCTTTCTAACAGCATGAGGTGTATTTATTTTCAATCAGCTCTCCATGTTTAATTGGCATTCTTTCAAAAGCGTTGTCCATTTGTTCAGTGGTGTACTGTGGATCAATGAATGCTTGTAGGAAGCTTATGGCTAAATGCAATGCTGTGTGTTTTGTTCATGTCAGCTGGAGATTTGTGAAAATATTACACATTCTCCACCAAGATGCTCTTGTTCTGCGGCATGGGAAAAGCTGAAATTAGAGAAAAACAAAGGAAATGCTCCTGACAGCTGCATGAAATATTGCTAGAAGTCTTTTATTTGATTGTTAAAGGCCTTCATTCATTTCACCACTACACAGTGCCAGATATTTCATTCAGCCAACACCAGTCAAAATAAGCTTCTGTTCTTCTCAGTCATGCTTGCAGTAATGCTTGTTTACTGCCAAGAACAACGCACAAAAATTGAATGTAGCCTAAAAATCCCACATGATAGAAAAGGCCTGGACCTCAGGTGGGTGTTTTACAAGTTTTTCTTGTCTATCTGAATGGGCCTTTAATAGGCCAAACAACAAGTGGGAGAGAAACAAACCAAAAGATGTCCAGAGCTCTAGTGTGCAGCCTAATGGCAGGAGCTTTGAAGGGCCACGCGAGCTCCCCCAGGCTAGCCTTAATCTAAGAATTACTGGCAACAAGGTGAAGGCAGATTGTGCATTAGCTGCACACAATCTCCAGCGTGGGCAGCCCCACCGAGCACGAAACACAGGATTCACTGATGCATTAAATTAGGGACAATAATATTCTGCCGTTTATATTTGTTTTCTTCCACTTTGTGAAGCTTTGAGCAGGACAGCGTTCAAACAGTTTGTAGCACCAGGAGTTAGAGACTGTGCAACAAGTCAGAGACCGTCACGCTAAGCTCTGCTAGCTGCATGGCAACGAAAACGGATGTGGAAGTGTTAAAGGCATGGGTGCAACAGTGGAGCTGAGATGATGCAGTGACTTTTACCTTCCCCAGGTTCTGGTGTGCTTCAAATGCAGCGATTAACTCGGATGCCCATTTAACTCTTTCAGGACTGGGGGAAAACTCTTCCTGCACCGCTTTGATTTGGTTTGGGTGAATCACTTGTTTTCCTTGAAAAAAAATTATAAAGGGATATCACAATACAGTTCAGAAATAAAATAATTACAGTGGTCTGAGACTCTTCTATTTTATATACTTTTCTAATTTATTATTCATTTTCAGTTTTGTATATTACTAGCATAACAATTTGGATGAAGTGTGGAGTCTAAAACATACTGAATGTTCGTATGCAATTGTTTTATTTGATATTTTTGTCCTTACTTTAATGAAGGCTGGGAATATATCAACTAGTAGAGTAAACACAGATTTATGTGGACATGAGCTTCAATGGCTGGAATAAGACTTTAAATGATCTGACCTTGCTGCATGAGGTGTTAACACAGTCAACGTCAAGGTTAAAATTTCAGCAGCAAACTATACATTTTGCAGAATTTAAAATATTTCTTCCTTTTACAACCTAGTTTTCTTTAATCGGCATCTAAGTTTCTATAATTTTCTGTTGTTCACTTGTAGGTTTAATTCATTTATAATGTGGTCTGAGACTTTTAGATGTTACTGCTCCTTACATGACACTCAATTACATACACTGTACACATTACAGATGTGTGTGTGTGTGGGGGGGGGTCTTGTTGATACATAGATAAGTGGTCCCCAAACTTTATTTCATCATGACCCGGTTTAATATAAGAAATCAGGTTATTTTTTCAAAATAAAACATCGTTTAGTCTCTGATAGTAAATAAAAAGGAAATTTTTGTAATTTTTCCGTGCAGCCCGCGGACCGGTACCACGTGACCCGCGGCTTGGTACTGGTTCGCGGCCCGGGGGTTGGGGACCGCTGCTCTAGTACATTCTTTATTGTATTTTGTAAATAAAAACAAGATAATCTGAAAAAATATATATACTCACAGTTACTTCTGATATTTCTAAACATGGCATTTTTTACACTTCTCAGGATTGTGTCAGGATTTGACCCACCCCTATCTCAGCTGTACACACATTCATATGACCAATTTCCAATTCATCAAGTTTTCTGTCCTTTCTCAAAGGCATTATTGCCTGGAGTAATGGACCAACAGATCTGGCATATTAAATAAAAAATGCCTTAGTGTTCCAAAGATATCAGTATGTTTTACTGACATTTACAAAAGTGTACATAAAACATATCCATTAAATGGTGAATCAACTTCCACTTTATAAGAATTGAAATAGGCTGTAAAAAAGAATCTGTAAGGAGTCAGTAAAATCTCAGTCCTCTGAAATGTGAGTGAAGCTGTACAGAAGTCCAGTACAGGTTTAAAGGGCTTTTCTTGGCTTGAGCTTGAGCCTGTTCTCTAGAGGCAGCAGCCACGGTGGCCTGCAACTTCTCTTTCTCCGGCACGGCTCCCTGGCCAGGCTCAAATTTGAGCAACACAGCAGGGAGAGAGGATGCTATGAATCATGGGTGTCATCCTGATTTTCGCCCTGTGCCCTGCTGAACTCTGAAACTTTACTGCATGCTTAGTTACACTTCAATCTGAGCCAGCCTCTGTTTGCCTCTGCTTCTCATTACAGAGCTACACACACACACACACACACACACACACACACACACAGGCACACACACACAACACACACACACACACACACACACACACGCACACACACACACGCACACACACGCACACACACACACACACACACACGCACGCACACACTCACACGCGCACACTCAAACGC
>JBBKCR010000002.1:6733436-6743978 GCA_037577295.1 Ladigesia roloffi | reverse complement strand
ACACACACACACGACTTACGCACACACACACTACTCACACACACACTACTCACACACACACTACTTACACACACACTACTCACACACACACTACTCACACACACACTACTCACACACACACACACTACTCACACACACACACACTACTCACACACACACACACACACACACACACACTGTAAAGTGTAAACAGTGTCTGTGGTAGGCTTCCTCACCCAGACAGAATGTCTAGCAGTGCTAACGGGTTTGTTATGGAGTTCAGGAGCTAGCTGATGGATCTGCACTGACTCCCACTCATACGGACTCTGAACACACTCATGAGACTCTATATTTTCTGCCAGTAGGGAAACACTGGTAGACAGAATGCCCCACTGGCACTCCATTTCAGCTGAAGCACGGCACGCATAGTCTGTCACTCTGACTGTGGCAAATTACACCTAACCCTAATTTTATGGCCATCTCCAGAATATGCTTGCACTGAGCAACAAACCATGAAATATTTGGAAAAAAACACAACCCCTGACATTTCTAAGCAGCACTTGTTATTTTTTTAGTGTAACCACAGCCACGTGTCAGAAAATAATAACAGAGTGAGCGCATTAAATAATGATTGTTGGACGTTTCACATGTGTTCTGCATAGCAAGATATATATGGTAGTAGAAAATGAAGTAAATAGAGGCGACCAGGATAAAAAGGGAGCAGAAGAATGCTGTGAGACAAAAGCCCTGTGCTCTGGAGGAATGGCAGTGTTGCTGTAAACAGAGATGAGCAGGGGGAACAGTGTGTGTTCTACAAACAGCCATTACATATTCATTAGCAGAGGCTCTAAGGAGGGCTGCCTGTGGCCTCCTGTGGCCAGTTACCCGCTCACCGGGACTCCACACACACACACACACACACACACACACGTTGCCTGGCTACAAACCCACACAGTGCTTAGCCGTGAACATAAGGCCAGCTTGCTCTGCGAGCAAACACACACATACTTCCATGCAAGGAGGAATATACACACTCATGCAACACTTGCACAAGATGCCTATTTGCCACATTGTGCAAAGGCCTTAAAATCAGATCTAAAATCAGTGCTCAGCTTTCATCTTTGCTGGCTACCAAGCAGCGAGTGGTTAATAAAATTCTCTGCTGATCTATGCCGAGGTATGAAAGGACAGACAAGATATAAATGCAATGCCACTAGCCGTCACACATTCATAAATGCATCAAGCTGGCCCATGACTGGGTTTAAAGAAGCATCCTGAAGAATTTATAAAATCACTAATGAGCTGAAACTCCAGCGAATGAGTCGGCTAAAGACGCGGGAAAAAAAACGAGAAGAGCCTGAGACAGTCACATTGCCCAAGCAGGTTCAGAATGAGAGCAGATGGGCCTCTGAAGCACATATAACGTTACAATGTACACTGTAATACATAATTATTACAGCACAACAGAGGACAGCTACTACAAGGCAGGAGCATAAGTGGTTGCAGTAGAAATAAATGCCAAAGCAGTGGAGTTTTATGATTACAGAGCTTTTAAAAGTGTGAGGAGTTTGGGCTGGGCAGTACTTACAAAATATTTTCTAAATATCATAATAATGTTTAAATATTGTGTACATTAATGAGCTTATGGCTCTTTTATAATAATTTTATGGTAGTAGACTGTCTCAGACCTGGTGTAGCTTACTTTGATTGTGTGTGTGTGCGTATGTGTCTACCGGACAGCATACCAGTGAAGCCCATAAGTGCGCCCTCTCTGGCCTGTTGTCGCAGCCCTTCTCCATCTTGGTAGTCAATGTAAACAAGGTCAATGGCCTGCAGGCCAAAAGCTTTGGTGGTGACCACCACTTTTTGACGAGCATAAAGCAGCTCTCGGGCATCTTTGGTCCTTGTGGCACCTTCAAGACAGACAAACATTGCATACATATATGGATCAGAGGCGTAATATAATGGCAAATACAGAAATGAAAGCATCAAGAAGATTCTAAATTAAAAAAATCAACTACTATGGCCATTCACAGCTGAGGCAGTCAATAAGATCTGAGTTACTGTCATAATGAAAGAGAACAGATCAAGGAGAGTAAGAAAACAGAGGAGTGTATCAATGGGCAGACCTATGCTGGCACAAAAGTCGTCAGAGCCGAACACCACTCCGTCGTGATGAAGACCAACTTTTGGTCCGAGCTGCCGGATCTCTTCACACACAGCCTGAGATAGACAGAGGAGACACAAAGAGCTCTGTCTGAGTGTGTGTGTGTGAGTGTGTGTGTGTGTGTATCCTGGCACTCGATCAAGTCGCCCAGTCAGATGGCTCAAATTTCCCCCATAACTCCCTCAATCACTGTCTCTGCTTCAGCTCCTCTTATAGAAGTTTAGACATGGAAAACGATCAGTTATGAAAACAATACACACACAGAGTCATAATTAATGGCCTGATATTGCTGTGCCCCTGCAGATGGGAAAAAAAATCTGTGAAGGCCATCCAAACTGGGACGAAGCACCAAAGTGGTGTTGTGGAAAGGGAAGTTTGAAATGTGATATGATTCTCAGGCATGGAGCAGATGGAATTTGTCTCATGCTTTTGCAGGGCTCCAAATTAATTTCACTTCTTGCTGTGACTCTGCAATATTTCCCTGTCTCAGCTCTGGGAAGTGATACGGGCAGCACCACAGAGCTGAAGACTAAGAGGGAAACAAAGATAGAAATGACAAAATAATGGGAAATTTGACAGATTTTATATTAGATATTTTTATCCAATCAGTGAGAATCCAGCCTTTACTCTCTAAATTTATCAAGGTCACATGGCACATTTTCATTTATGGCACATTTTTTCTACATTCCAGCATAATTACATATTTAAGAGCAGAGAGTTTCAGAGTGGTTTGGAAGGAAATGTATTATATTAGAAAACAAATATTAGAAAATAAAGCTTTCTACATTAACTTGTTATTTTAACAGTCACCATACATTGCCTGACAGTGTAGACCCTCTTTTATGGTAGTTATATCGACAACATATATCTAACTGTTTTCATGATGGGTAGGTGCGTATAGGGGATTAGAACACAAATTAGCCATCAAAGATTTTTTAAGTAACTATAATTTAAATATCTTATTTAATATTGTTTGACGTTTTTACACTGCACGCAAAGAAACATATTCAGATGTGGTTCAGTGGTCATTCTGAGAATAAAAATAAAATGGCTAGATCTATGTTGTAGACCTGTAGTTCATTTGAAATAAAATACTGCTTAACTCTGGCCCAAAAGTTGATTGCAAATAAGCAGACAAACAGACTTTTGGGAAAAGGGAAGGAAAATGCTATTACCTGTCAAAAAACCTGCAGGTGCTGACATACTCCTGTGAACAGACCCTTTAATCTAACTGCTTTGGTATATAAAGTTCTTACATCTGCATTTTTAAGCCATAATTTACCTTAAAATTCAGCAGGCCCACAGCACTTTCCACAAAGGTGACTAAGCGAATGGGTTCCATCAGCTCTCGGCCTTTTAAGTGCTTCTGAAACCTGCCAACAAACTGACACACACGCGTCCACACACACAGAGACACACATGAATCATTATTTATTCATAAATAATGACCAGCACTCATATGTGGGGAACATCAATGGGAAAGATCACCATCAGGATGAAAAAAAAAAGAACCTGTTTGTTATTGCGGGAAGTTTTATACCCCATCTGACATTCAGCATTTGCACTAAAAAAAATCATTTTAATTATGTTCAAACTGATGTGACAGATATCCAATTAAATTAAAAAAAAAATCCTGAGTCAGGTTTTAGAAGTGAGAAGTGCAGGCTCCTTTTAAAAAAAATGCAACAGTATTAATTCACTCTTGGGGTGCTGGACTAACGGCTGCTGTGCAAGCCCCCTCAAGACATACTACATGTTCCACTGCGTCTTTAGAGAGAGAAAAGAGGGAAAATGAAAAGCCAAGGGACAAGATTTGAGGTTTCTGGGAGCGCATTTCATTTTGGCATTATACGTTTTTTCTGGCCTCCCCAGGTAGACGGACCAGTAAGATGTGTGACAATCAGGGTGTGATGTGATGCTTCTCTCAGGCTTTCATTCTCCCACGTTTTCCCCACTAATATTTAAGCTTACCTAAGAAGCCTTTAAAATGAAGTTTAGTTCTTTGAAGACCAAAGCATTCCAATTTTTCCAACAGACCAGTTCACAGCTAGCTGTGCACTGCCAGTGGGGTAGCCCGAATTCCAAAATCTATCATCTGGAAACACACAAAAGCACTCTCCGTCAGATATTTCCTTTCAAAGCCAGTTAAAAAAAAAGGGAAAAAAAAGGAAACAGGGCGGGGGGAGAAAAAGAGAGAGTGTGAGAGCGAGAGAAAGAGAAACTCATAGGAGAAATGTGTAATTCCCTGTCCCCTCTCTCCATCCTCTTTTTCAAACACCTGGGATCCAAGATCAAAATAACCTCAGGTAAGTCCGGTCTATTCTTCCCATAAAATAAAGACAAATATATATTGCGCATGCTTGTTTTATTAGCTCAAAGAATACAGCGATATTGAGGGATTTTTTTTCTAATGGGGAGAATTTTAATCATCTCCCCATTCAATCTCAGTAGGATAAATCATATCTGAGAGATTTGCATAAATATAAACCATCAAAGCCTTTTCATCTTCAAAGGGGTTTTCAAGACCCAATAAGCTTTGTACTGTAATCATCTGAGGTCACAACCCTGCAGGAGCAATGCTGCTATGGCAACATAAAAACTAACGCCGAGGGCTTAGCATAATATTCTCCCCCAAACCCGCGTGAGAGGGCTGCATTCCCAACCATGCGCTGTTCCCTAGCGTCCGTGCACTTCCCCTCTCCCGCCCCTTTTTAAACGGCCACTATGCGGTTTCTTGCCACTGCCCTGACATTCTGCACACTAGTCGCAGGTGGTAGAAATGAAGAGTTGATATAATCCTCGAGTGGAAAAGAAACGCTTTGACCATGACAATTCCCTACTCAAGCACCACGATTGAGTGGCTATTAGGATATCGAAGAATGGCAGCAAATTACAGGTAGGGCCTATGACTTTATAAAGGCGACATGTGAGGAAAGGCCACTTCTATTCAGCATTGAATCAGCTGGGGGGATCTGTCGATTTTCCCGATGATGCTTAAGCAATAGTACTGTTCCCAGGTTGGAAGAAAAAAGGGCCTTTCTAGTAGGTCAATGGCTCTATGTGAGTTGACCCTTCTAGTCCTTCTTCAACCATTCTTGAAGAAGAAGGGGAAAAAAGCATCCAGTCTTCAATAAGAGCAGCATTAGCCCATCCTTCAATGGTCAGATAGTGAGAACGACAAAGCCTGGGATTGGAGAGAAAGTGATCATGGGACAAGGAGAGCCATGGTGGAAAAAGGGCGGCGAGTGGACAAGTTTCAATTAATTTTCTTCAAAAGAGGGCCAGATTAAATGTTTCCGGCCTGGTGAAGTGCTTATTTCATTGAAGGGGGAAGAGGGGAGAGAGAGAGCAAGAGCGAGAACATAAGTGAGAGAGAAAGAGAGAAAGAGAGAGAGAGAGAGAGAGAGAGAGAGAGAGAGGGGGAAAAGCAGAGAGACTAGAGGGCTGGGCCCGGAGTCGGACCTTTTCAGAAGCTGGTGCATACCCAATGGCATGGCGGCTAAAGAATGCACGCGGCTCCGAATTTGCGGGGGATTGTCCTCGGACAAAGGGGAGGGAGTTACGCCTGTTATAGTCCAATAAGCCTTGTCAGTCAAACAAGCCAAGAGAAAGGAAAGAGAAAGGGAAAGCAAAAGATTTTCACACAAAGGGAAACAAGTAAGTCCGTCTTTTAGCAACAAATCAGTGTGGAGGTTCCTCTGCTAAGCCTAGGCAGAGAAAAGAAGAGGAAGATAAACAGCAGAGGGATTTGAGGTCTGATAGCGGAGGACAGGAGGAGGAGGAGGAGAACCATAATCAGGCTGGAGTACTTCAAGCCCCTGAGGAGCAGTTAGCAAGTTTCTTATCCAACAAAGTCCAGACAAAAAGAAAGAGCGGAAAGATAGAGAGAGCGGAAAGAATGGGAACGAGAGATAGATTTAGTACCATTTTATTACATCAGCTGTATAAACAGTGAACAATTATCAATTCAATTTGACTTGTTGAATGGTTCAACAGTAAAGCTAACTGATCGTGTTGTTGGAACATAGATTTAATCATCTAAAAACATCTAAACTGTTCGCTTATCCCTAAATAACAGAATTAAACAAAGAAATGAAGCTTGTATGTCTAGTTTTGTTTTTCTTTTTTTCTTATTTTTTGCAAGGAACAACTTGTTCACATAAGAGAAAATGTAGTTCAGCTTTGTCACCAATATTGCAGAATACTGCAGATTCAGTTGATGCAACGTTATTAGGTTTAATATCAGTTGGTTAAGGCCCTCAAGCCACAAGAGGCCTTGCAAAAATAAGAACGCATGCGGCTTAAACACACTGTAAAATATATATTTTAGTTATCTATATATGAATATATTTGATAATATTTTACCATTGTGGTGTTTGATTTACGAAATACAAAAAAATGACCAGATATATAAATCTAGTTCACCTATATATTTTTACTGTTACACACAAAAAACGTTATTTGAACAGTGTCACAGAAAAAAAATTTTATTCCTTAAACAGCATTTTTAGAAAAATGTGTAAATGTGAAGAACCTTTTTGTGGCTTCATATAATGAGAAACTAAAATACATCTCATGTTACAGTATTACAGTTAAAGAGCTCTTTTTAGAACCTCTACAAAATCTTCACTCTGGTACATCTCATTTGCAAAAATAATTCTCCCACTGACAAGTTATTTGGTGAATCAATAATTCAATAATTGTTGTTCATAGGCATCAAAAAGAGAACCTTTTCATGCATGCTTTCTTAAAACAGTGCAAGAATGAATAATAAATGGCTTTTTTCACAAACAAATTTATATGATTATTGGGACCCCAAGTGGGACATTTTATTTACATTTTATTATCCATCTTATTTACCATGTAGTACAAGTATTTTCAGTAACACACTCTGAAGAATTGTGTTATGTGCTAGACTGACATTTGCATTGCTTTACATTTTCAGCAGCTCACACACTGAGCTCACTGAGTTGTTTATTTTTAGCAGTGTATGACAATTACACACTCAGGTCAGTCAGTAGCTACACCTGTGTGGAATTACACAGAAAAGTGAGAGAAAAAGAGTGACACACTCCTTTCATGTCTTCCTGTCTTTCTCCCTCTCGTCACTTTCAAAGCAGCAGGCCCATGTCAGGTCAGTGCTACATGACGTCCCGCACCACTCGCAATCTCCCGCACCCTGCTGAGACTATGTGCTAGGCCCTGGGCAGGCGGGTGCAAAGGATACATCTACACATCCGCACTGAGCAAACTCACTACTTCCCCCCCTCTCACAAATGCACTGTGAGCTTATTATTTGTTGATGACTGGTAAGGACCATACAAGGTGGCTAATCAAAAATTCATCTGAACCAGGGCATAATCAATATATCTCTTTGCAAAATAGGGATAAAAGACATTTCACAGACAGAGAAGAAATGACAGAAATCCAATAAAGCATCGATAATTTCTCTTTTAATAAATATCATCCAAAAAAAAGCAAACATTTAGGAATATTTTAAGCAGCATCCATTTATGCTTATGAAGTCTGAGAAGTGATATCGTTGTTTAAAAAAAAATTCATTTTCATTTGAAAAAGAACCTGTCTTTTTCAGGTGTCTCTTTCATCATTTCATGATGAATTGACCAACAGAAATGCTCTAAAACATAGTATATATTTTTAAATACATTCTATTCACAGCAATTTTCACTTATATTTAAGTCAAACTGGTTTTTTGTCTTTTCTTGTAAATGTATAATTTATTTATTTATTTTTGGACAGTGGCAACCATTTATATTTGACAATATCTGTCATTGACATCTTTGATTTGATGCAACACATTTTTTTTTCAGAATTACTAGTTCAACAATGATCATTTTATCATTTAAACTATACATGCAATTTAAAAGGGTTGCAGATATTGGCTAACAGACTAAATCAGTGTGTGACAAATGTTTCACATCAAACCACTTTGACTTATCTACATCTCAATTTTGAGAGGACAGATTTTGATGCAACAGCAGTGATAAATATCATTTTTAAATAAAAAGTGAATAAACCAACTAGTCAACTACCTCTCAAACCCATTTCTCTTCTTCAACACCCAACCAAAGTTTTTCAGGGGGCTCACGGTGGGTGAGCAAGTGTTCTTTAGGAAGGTGGAAAAATCTTGGAACAGGGCGATGGAGTGAGAAAAAAAATATGAGCACCTGTCGGCAATTAAAAAGGCAAGAAACAGAGACCAGCCCAGGAAATATGAGCACTAATTAAAACCACTAGTTAAAAACTTCCTGCTTCTGGCCTGGACTAGCTGTGAGCTACAGACTGAGGCCCCCTCTCTCCACCTCTCGCTCTCTCTCACTCCCTTCCTCCACCTAGTTAAGACATTGTGACCCCTTTCAGGTCTTTTCAGGAGGCATGTGGAGCAGCTGAATACTGCAGATTTAGCATAGGTAGGTCGGGGGGTTGGGTTGTCCGCGGTTGGGCGGGGTGTTATAGTGAGGGTTGTGAGAGCCACTGGGGTTTCTCCAGAAAAAGAAACGAACTACAGACAGACACACGGATGGACAGAAGAGGCCTCTCTAAGCCCCCTGGGACACATATGGAGGTGATCAGGAAACATGGACATTTAATGATGTCACTGTCTCCTGACCTGTGAGGGACAAGCATCCGCATTTAGCGCTTTATAGAGAGCCGCGTGGTCTGTTGGCCTTAAATTCCAGCTTGGTGTTGTTGCATCAGAGCTAGCATAGGCTACTACTGCTGGTCAAGGCAATAGAACGATGTTTAATGAATGAGCTAAAGGCCCACTGACCCTTAAAATCTCATCTGCAGTGAGGAAAAACGTTTAACCTGTCACTATTGGCGTTGATATTTAAGGTATTAAGATAGGGTAATATATGATAAGTGGTCATGCGTGCACACACAACAGCACATATTGTGAACAATGGGAATTTTTTTTCTGCATATAACCTGTCCTCCAAGCACATATTCTCTCGACTTCTTTCAGCTACAGGGATATACTCCTTCTACCTTTAAAACTGAAAGTTTGTTATTGTTGCATTAAAGGGACTTGGGTGTTTCTCTTTCTCCTGTGGTTATATGTGGAGCGAACAGTTTGTTCTTCAAAGAAGGCAAAGAAAGTGTCATGGGTATTTTTAGGCCCTAATTTTTCATATTATGCTAGGCATAGTCTTTCACCATGGGCTATCATCACTGCAGTTGAACAGTGGGCCAGATCCTAACTAAAGATACAGGAATGGAAGAACCTCAATAAACATACAGTAACATTATACGTCCACATCACACTCTGCTACAGTACATTTAATATTCCTATCAATATTATATGCAGGTGTTCTGTCCCATCAATTTGGAACCTTAAGCTATGCTAATTCAAGCTGATTGTGCCTAATATACTGATAAACCACCCCTTCCCTGAGAGCTTTAAAACAAAACAAACCTGGAATGTAGCCACAGTGAGTGAAAACCAGTGTTCGTCCATATTTTTCTTTTGTTGTTTTGCACCATATCAGTCTATATATCTATATCTATTCAAATTTACAAATCAAATCTTCTGATGTTTTATAGGTTATAGTTAACTTTGACAAAAAAATATGGGTAAGCTTAAACAAAAACATGTATAAAAAATGAAACGCCCATCTACATGTAAAGAACCTGTTCAGTGAAGAGAAGTTGTCCCAGCACATTGTTCCAAGAGGTTTTAGACTGTATAAACGCTTGTGCGCAAATTCAGTTTGATTCTCAATACTGGGTTCACAAATTATTATTATTCTCAATCTGATCAAAATTTGCATGCAGTAAAATGGTGTTTGAATTCAGATAAGGCATATTATATTTAACAGAATCTCCACTCTCCATGATGCACTGTCACACTTCTGCAAAGCACAGCATCATATTATGCTTCTAGGAGTGCATTTTGTTATGAGTGACTGTTGGCTTCTCTCTTACCTTCCTTACCATTAGTCTGAGATAAATCTTCATTTTCACTTTCCAACTGCATACAGTTGAACCAATTGTGCTGACAGAGGTCCTGTTTCCCAAAAGCATAAGATAATCTTATCTGGTAAAGAGAGTGTTCAGTATAATATTAACACATCCATTTTAGAGCAAATACTTTTGCTTTACCCATCCATCATTAGTTTTTGTAACAGCTCTGTAGTTTTGCTATTTGAGTGTTTTTAACAATGTTGTTTCCCACCTTTACCATGATTCCAATTTCTTGTGTGAACCGGAAAGAAGGGGTGTGGTGAGGCGCATAGCGCAAATTTGCTATAATATGAGAAGTGAAAGTCATTGTGCCACTGACCAGAAAAAACCTGTTTTTTTAGTCATTCGCGCATTGTTCAAAGGCTATAATATGTACGCCTGTTGACAATGCGCCCACACGCAGCTTCTTT
>JBBKCR010000002.1:6700415-6719139 GCA_037577295.1 Ladigesia roloffi | reverse complement strand
CACACACACACACACACACACACACACACACACACACACACACACACACACACACACACACACACACACACATGGTCGTCACAGTCAACTGTACATAGAGGTGGGAGGTGTGGGGGATTGGGGCACTACCATATATATATTTATTTATTATATACAGTACAGGCCAAAAGTTTGGACACACCTTCTCATTCAATGTGTTTCCTTTACATTGGTAGATTCTCACTGAAGGCATCAAAACTATGAATGAACACATGTGGAGTTATGTACTTTCTTCAAAATAGCCACCCTTTGCTCTGATTACAGCTTTGCACACATGTGTTTACTGCTAAATACCTTCGGGGCATTCTTTGAAGACTATTGGAAAACCATTTCAGGTGACTACCTCTTGAAGCTCATCGAGAGAATGCCCAGAGTGTGCAAAGCAGTAATCAGAGCAAAGGGTGGCTATTTTGAAGAAACTAGAATATAAAACACAGTTATTTCACCTTTTCTTGTTAAGTACAGATCTCCACATGTGTTCATTCATAGTTTTGATGCCTTCAGTGAGAATCTACCAATGTAAATGGTCATGAAAAAAAAAACACATTGAATGAGAAGGTGTGTCCAAACTGGCCTGTACTGTTATATATATATATATATATATATATATTCACACACACACAGAAAAACAGATCAATAGCTTTTAGGGGGAAATAGAGCTTTTCTGTTGTTTTAGCATGATGCATGTTGTTTTTTCCATAGGTCTTACAGAAAAAGTAATTTAAAAGTTCTATGAATAAGAGGTCTACACTCATTCTGTAATAGCGATATAGAGTGAATAAAGAAAAGAAGTCATGGATAGCCCTAGCAAATTTTTGGGCCCAAGAAATGAACACATCATTTATCAAATATTATTATTATTAATTATTCGGATGTTCCAAATTGTAAGCACCCATATATATATATATATAATATATATTAGTCATGAGTGGCAGGGCATTTTTGGCAAAGCTGGGCTCTCGAAGCTTGTTGGAGCATGGGCTCCATTTTTTGGATGCCTAAGATATGTGTTTGTGTTTCTTGGTACCTGATGGCTTTGTGTTGCTTCCCCTTACTGTGTTGGGTGGCGCTGTGAAGAGAACAGCATGGACCCTCTGTTTAGTGACAGAGAACTGCCGTGCAGCAGTAACCAGCAAGCTTACAGAGAGAAGGACAGGCCTCAGACAGCAGTGTGTGTTTAGAACTACACCTCTAGAAGCACCTCTCTCTCTTTCTGACATACACCCCTACCTACCCACCCACACACCTTCAACACTGCTTCTTGCATAAACACCCGTTCTTTGAACCCAAGACTAAAACCATCCAGTGCTATTCAAGGCTCTAGATCACATAACAGTTTGCTGCATATATTATGCTTAAATGGAAACACGGACAGGAAGCCAAAATATTACACTTTCAAATGACCCTGGTCTGAAATCTAAGACTATAATAGTGTATTATTGAGTGTGATTTGACAAAAAAATACATGTACCTCACTACTGGCTGGAATCCCCTTCAATCTGTAGGGCTGGGAATTAGCAATTGCAAAAGAATAACAAAGCTGGCCTACACTCTACAAACGGGATGGTGTAAAAGATAAATAAAGACTGTGATTTCACCATTCTTCTGCTGCCACCAGCAGGACTGCCACAGAAGCAGCCAGGCTCGCACAAACCAGCTGCCTGCATGTAACGATCAAAGGAGAAAACAGAATAGTGGAGCTTGTGTGACAAACATGCAATAAAATACTCTTTTTAACCAACATAATAGACCTAAAATAGGAACAGTCTGAAAAGATGATGTCCAAATATTATCAGAGATTGAGTATCAAGCCAGATCTATGTTTTTTGAATATTAAATAATGAATCTACTCTCATTGCTATAATAATAATTTCCAATCTCTCCAGTAGGCCAGGAAACATAGTCATTTGGACTAAAACATAAGGGACATTGTACTACTTGAAGAGACCACTGATGATTGTCCAGTACTGAATCGAGGAATGGGCCTTTATGTAGTCATTAAACCTGATCAAATTACTGACATTCATGTGTGAATATTTAGCCTCCTCGCTACATGTGCCCTTTATCCAATGTCTTCATTTAAAAATGAGCTGGACAAATATAATCCAACCACAGAATTGTAATCATTTTCACCTTCGCAAAGTTTACTCCATTTATCACATTGTTATAAAATGGCATAAGAAACTGATTTCATGTGGATCTCAATTACAAAGTGATTATTCTGACAGCAGAAAAGGACTGCAGAGTAAAATACACATTTTGCAATGTCTGGCAAACAAGGTGACCAGTGGTCTGTCTTTAAATTAATTTAATTTTGTACCTCCAGTATACATGTTTCTCAGTATACATGGATAACCAAAAATCTGGAATTTTCGATAGAAAGAGGAGATACCTCTAAACAGAGAACATCTTGGTCTGCTAAATGGTGAGGTACATGATTTCATCTAAGAGTTATAAAATGTTTTTCATGTGATGCCACAGAAGAATCACTGTTGTTTACTGAAGTAACTTTCTGCGGGTGAAGATCTACTATTCATGTATGGTCATATGTTATTTGTGATGGTTCTTTCTACCATTAAAAGGTTCTTCACTCTTACACATCACATGTAAAGAAACAGTTGTTTAGGTAACTAAAGTAGATATTTTGTGACACTATTTTTTTATGCTAAAATTAGAGCTAAAAAAAATACACTTGTGGCCAAAGCATGGACAGGGCAAAATTGCGAATAAAAAACATGGACAGAAATACTTTTGGAAAGACAGAAAAAAAGACTTGGATGAGGAAAGAGGCTTAGTCATAAGTCAGTCTCACCACCTGTGGTTTAGCAGATCGGATGACCAGTGACAAAGCACCACGGCCAAAAAATAAAAAGAAAGAAAGAAAAAAAAAAGAAATGGGCAGAGATGTGCCTTCAAACAGGCTCTCTCTCATTAAAGATTCATCTGAGGCGGATAGCTGGAGGATCCTGCCTCTGGCAGCGAAGCTGGGGATTTTTGTGGAGCTCGGAGCTGATCAGATAGACTAGGAAAACAACATCCGTCCACTTTCACACTCCAGTGGAAGAGGTGGTCCCTCCCGGCAAGGCTGCGTAGTCCTGCCATCTGGAGAATAAATCGAGTGTGAAGTACAGTATAGTTTGAGACCAAGCTGCGTGGCGGCAGCTCAGCAGTTAGTTCATTAGTTCCAAACTTCCAGGGATTGGGTGAGGGGGGGGCGTGGAGAGGGTCGGCCGCTGGGTGGAAAGGCCCGAACCCAGCGGCGGTGTATAGGGCACCTCTAGCACAACACACAGAGATAAACAAACACACCCCCGGAGAGACGGAGAAGACAGGTGTAGCCATCAGTGCTAGCTGAAGGGACAGGGAAACAGATTCACCCCCCTCAAACCCTCTCTGTGGAACATACTTTTATGTAATAAGAATGTGTCTGTGTTCAAAGACTTGGGCTACCTTGTGTTCCTAATCTTCTCAGCTTCTCCAGGAGATCAATAAATCTTCCTGAACAGTTTGCACATCTTATATACACATTAGGCCTGTACAAAAAATAATAATAATAAAGCTGATAATTCATATTACATCACAGTCATTGGCCAGCTTATATTGTTCTCTCTACATTTTTACATTCACTAGACTAGGGAGATCTCTAAAATCAACAATATAGACCTTCGTTACTTTCTTCATTATTTTCTTTGTCTTTCAAAATCCACAGTGATTTTGTGAGAATAGCAAAAATAAAAATAGATACGTTAAGTAATCTCACTATTGGTGAGATTGGTGACATTTTTAAAATCTATTTTAATTTTAAAAATGTCACCATCACATACAGTCTTCAGAAACTAATTTTTACCATTTTACCAAAGGCGGTAAAATGATAAAAAATGATTAATTGTCACTAAAAATTTCCCTTTGACGGGTCAATTCTAGTGCCTGACTACAATTCGTCCCGCATACAACCACCCCCCCAAAAAATCCCCCAGTGTATATATAGCACTCTCACCGGTGGTATAGCACTCACACAAAACATAATAACTGTGATTTCAATAAGCACTGGAGTATGATGGGATCTTAAAACTCAAAATAGTGGAATCAATCCTTCATCAGATGGTTCCATCAGGATGAATTCTCAGTTTTTCATTTTTCCCCCCCTTCTCTCTACCGCTCTATCTACTCGCAGGCGTGTACGCGTTCAGTGGAGCTGCAGGAGGAAGTGTCATTTAGCAGCATGGAAAAATAAAATGTCTATCTATAGGTACACACAAACCCCCACGGATTTCCAATTGCCAGGATGGGGAAAACAGCCGAGCGAGTGGGAAGTGAAAGAGAGGCAGCCACAGAGTGAGGTGCTTTTTATTATTGAGTTAATAACTCATTTTTACATTACGCACTAGCGCCTTAGCAAATAAATAATGGATCACAGCTTTCGGCGTACTGTGCCAGACTCTTTAAAGCTAACATATGGTCTTTAAAATTGACTGCATCTTGTACGGAGGACTGTAAGCGCTTGTAGCCTTGACAGATTTATACCATCAAAAAGCTGAGGAGTAATAGGATTATTCGTCGAGCTCTCCATGCAGTACAAATGTTATTTTTCAGGGTGAGCTATTAGCATTTTTATCTTGGAGACTAGAGAGAGTGTTAATTCTATCAGGCCTGACAGGAACATGTGCTAGCATAGTGAAAAGACTGCTCAGCTTGGGTAGAGAACCAAGGCCCTTCCCTAATGCTATTTTCCTCCTCTTAGATCACCTGGTCTTAATATTCCCCAGCAGAATAATCCTATACTGGCAGAACAGACTTTTAGATTGTTACACTTTCAGACGCCCTATTTTGTCACTAGCTCCAACAATCAAAAGGGAAAAAGGAATGTGACAGTAAACCCACAGTTTGGTTGTCAAAGGCTGGATGAAGACATTACCAAGACCTCAGTGACACAAAAACTGCAAGAATGATAGACTAGCATTATTCTCAAGCATCAGTGGACACTTTTGTGACATTTTCTTTTCCACTTAGCTGTGATAGAGAAAGGGGTGTAGTTTTGGAAACACTGAGCTCCATCACCTTTTTCAAGGGGTCACAGTTGTCCATCAAGCTGAGATTGTTTTCCTCCCCTCCTTCAATCAGGAATAGCCTCTGGCCATATCAATCATCTTTATTATCATGACTTAAAAACCTTTGTTAGGTGACTTCTTTCGCCTGGCCCCTCTTTATCCCATGCTCCAATCACAATTTCATGGCAAGCCAAACAGGGCCAATTGGCTGGCTGTGTGGGCGGGTCGAGAATGCTTTTAACCTGCTGCATCTGCCGACTTCCTGCTGCTTTCCCAGTGTGAAGTGAGCACCTTGTTTTAAGTGAATGTGATAGGGGGGCATTTCTTGCCTTTATCTCGACATAATGGGAAGGAAATGTGCTTGTTTTAAGCGTAGTGCTTAGCTTGCTTTATACAGAGTGATTAAGTGCCAGCACCCAGCTGAATGAGGGCTGTAAATGATTTGGTTTTTGCATGTCAAAGTCAGATTCTATGGGAATAATGAAGTTTGCCACTGTGGTGGCTACCTTCTTATTAAGGGCCACGCCATCCTCACAGTCCAGAACAGCGCAATCCACGTCCAGTGAGGTGAGCTTCCTAAGCTTGCGCTCGTCGTTGCCCGGTACATAGAGAACAGCCCGTCGTGGTGTGTATTTCAGAGACGTCCCTTCGACGTGATGACCCCGCTGACCATTCTGCTCCCATGGAATTAGAAGCAGTCTCTGGACCAAACTGGATAACAAATCAACAGATAAACAGACATTATAAATCAAGAAATGAAGTTCATTAAGCTTTGGTTGTGGCATAAATGTACATTATCAAAGCAATCATAGGTAGATAGTTTAATTCCAAATATTTATTTAATTCTGTCGATTTTACATAAACAAGTTAATAAAAGACAACACAGTTCATTTCAGCATGGTTTCAGTATACAGGTTAAACACCCTCATTGGTTCACTTTTAGAGTATGTTTGAATGGAGTCTGGGCAGCTTTGGCCAATGTTTGTTTCCACCATGTTAATTAGTTGTTTTTATACATTGCATAACAAACGGCCATTAAAACAACTGAAAGGAGTCTATGTCGTTTTTGGCCAAGGTCTGTTTGCACTTTGGTAATTGGTTGCGTCTATATGACACATGAACTCTGGTGAAAGCTAAGAATGGAGGCTATCTGTGTCTTCATCTCCTTCCTTCCGATACGTTTAACACAATGACAAAACAAAGTTTGTTTTCCTCTAAGCTCCCCATTCAAGTGGATGAGTGCTGCTGACCTGAGCTTTGAGCGCCTCAACATCACCCACAACATCACAGCCAATTGTTCTCCTTTAATGCTAATACACAAAGGCTTAGTAGCTCCAGCTGAATAAATCTATTTAGGGCCAGGGCCACTCTAGGCTGAAAGAGACAGAAACAGAAAAGAGACAGAAAAGGATTACAAAGCCCTGCAAAATAATTAAAGTTTGGACGACACAACACATTTCCATAATACTTTTAGCTAATTACTCCTGGAAAGGGAGCTAGCTAGCAGCAAACAGTGGCACAGCTAATCTAAAGAATGAAAGCTCTGCCACGAGAGCCAAGATCTTTGTTTCACAGAGCCTAATGAAAGCACTGCTTTATTGCTTCAGCTCCTTCCAACACATTTTATCACATGCACCAGTAGTCGCAGTTATGGCACACACGTTTTAATTATTTGTTCTGTAGGTCGGCCTGCTCAAACAATTAGCGCTAATGAATGGGCCAAATAATTGGGATCACATATAGCTAATTATACCCAGGAACAGTCCTCGTCTGGCTGTTCCTTCCCATTGCTCTCAGTGGGATAATATCAGTAGATTTTGTTCCTTTTCCGTCCAGGGAGAGGGAGAAGGAGGGGGGTGCATTAAGCTTTGGAAGAAAAAGGGGGTAAAGTATTCTCCTTTCTGCCTTTGTTGTCTAAAGAAGCTAAAGTCACTTCAATAGGCACTTAATCCCATTCTCCACGCTTACGATTGCCTTCCAGTATCAATCAGGCATAATCTCACCTAAGATGATGCAGCTACACCGAGCAATTAAAAGCAATTCAGGTAGTTATAGCTGCGAGCATTTTGCAGGCCCAAGTACACAGAGCCTCTGCAGGGATCCTGAATGCTGTACTGTTTAAATTTGGCCAAGAACAATGCCTCTCTTGGGGACGAGAAGGAAATATGCAAAAGCTTCTCTTTGGCATAGGCTGAGAAAAAACGGGGGAACCCACCTTCGCATCCGAAATGAAACCATGCAGCACTTATAATTACAGGCAAAATCATTAAAATAATCAGTATTTGTATCTAGTACATCTAGTATCTAACACTGTGTCTGTGTTTAATATCTAATATATATATTTGGATACTTACAATGTATCCTCAACTTTTAGTGTATGTGTGGGTTGTTGTGTGTACACTAGGTGTGCTGGTGGGAGATTTGTTCAAGAGTAGAAACACTTTTTGGGTTACGTTTAAAATGTTTTTAATATTACTAAATTAATGTCAGTTTCCATTTATTTTAATATTTAACTGTTCAAATTACAAAAACTTTTAACAGTATTAAATACAGATTTGACCCTAAATATTTGTTCGGCTTGTTATAGCTACATCAGTAGGAAAAAATTATTTATTCGGTTTAAATACTTAATAACATTGTGATCATGTAAAAGCAGGCCCCACATGACATCACATGATTGTGAACTGTTTCTAATTTATCACATATGTAACATTAGCTGCATGTTCCATCCAATTAATTTATATTATATAGAAATTACATATACAAGATTTACAGTCAATGGTTCCAATTCCTTTCCAGTTTGCAGAATCTTGTTGGAATGAAGAGGAACAGTAGTTGCTATCACTTTTGTTAGCTTGCTGCTTGTTGATTTATTGATGCATCTCTCATTAGTAGTGGAACACTCTACAATAGCTTTCATCAACCCACAAGGTCTCAGTGCATGTGTAAATTCAGTCCTGTAGGGTAAGCTGCTTGAGAAAATGATTAATTACAACATGTACTTATTACACATTCACATACATTTATACACACACTAAATTTCTTGTGGCCATTTGAAGGAAATAAATTAGCATTCACTTGTGAACTTGCATAAAAAAAAGCAAAGATTTTATAATGGAAATGCCCAAGAGGGAAAAGGGTTCCCCCAATCGACAATGATTAGAGAGATAGTGGACAGAGAGCTGGAGGCAGGGGCACATCCACAGACATTAGAAAAAATGATCTAATCGAGGGACCACGTTTAGTATGTATGCTTTCCGCTCTCTACATATTTTAATTTGCTGCAGCTTGGCTGCTACGCTGAGAAAGAGAGGAGTTGGCTTTGTTTCGCCCTTCCTCTCTTATTCGTCTTTCAGAGCAAACAAGACGCCCATTACAGTACAGATATTTGCTGTTTTCCTAACATGGCTCAGCCTTTTGAAATGCACAGGCAGAACCTAACCCCTCACACAGGGACCTGTGCCTAGGGCTGTTTTGTGCAGCAGGGGTTAACATTGATTGCGTGCTCACGAGCAGTAGCACTGTTCACAACATGGCTACAGGAAAATGTGCAGACCTTACCAGACTCGCCTACTGAGAGACTCCAAGTGGGATGTACAGTCATTACACAGAGAAAGGAAGGTGAACTCTTCCTCTAGAAGTAAGTCAAAGGTCCTGTACAAGCAGAAACATTCTTTCCCTCCCCCAACCAAACCTATACAATCCAAAGCCATATACTTTTATCTTTCTCTTGGGTTGTTTCCAGCCCCCAGAGGTTTTTCATTTACAGCTGTTAGGAGCCTTTAGCATAATTATAAACAGTTTTATGACAACGTAAAGCAAGACCAATAATCTAAAGCAGCTTAAATGTCATCTCGCTCAAAAATGTGACATAAAAAAAAAATCAGTAAGCAGAGCTCTTAAATAAGGTGTAATATGGCAATATCTCAACACTTAACACTGTATTTGGTTTTCTGAGGTTCGATAAGTTGGAACAGACAAATAGTAGTTCATTTAAGTGACATTGTATAAAAACAATCATTTTAGTCAACATTTCATGTACTGCACTCTATCAGTGTGCAAAAACCATCTCTATCAGTAAATAGAAAAGCCTTTTAATATTTCATTTTGTATCCTTCACCATGAAATATGCACACAACCGAACTGGCATTTTCAATCTGCAGAAAACAAATGGAAATGTGAGGCTTTGGTAGAATCTTTTATATCACTTTATAGAAATAAATGTTTCATATTATTCACCATTATTTTTGTTGTTTTTCATTTTATTTTAGGAAAGCCAGACAATTTCATTTTGAATATTTTAAGACAGATAAAAAATAATAGGATAGTAGGAACTTCATCATATTATTTAAAGCCATACAATGATATTGGACTCATATCAATATTGGCAAATAATTGCTTCAAAAATGATTGGCAGCTGGCAGATGTTTAGGTTAGACTGACACTTCAAACCAATACTCAGGTATTAAATTAACATTCCCATTAGATAAAAGTGGGCTAAAATGTTATTTTTATTCATTTTACAACATGTGTAACTCTGGAGAAATAAAGGTTCTATATCTCACTAATGTTAATCAAAGTAGTACCATGATTTACATTTTCTAAATGCGTATATATACACCAGTATCAACAGATGTGTAAATGAAATAATACTGGATACCTTCCTCAGCTCTAAATAATCCATACATCTGTGATATGAAGCTTTTCCAAAAGCTTTCTGGACAGAGTCAGGCTTTCAAAGGGCTTCAATCACAAAATTTCCCTTTGTCCAATTGGTGCAAATTGCCAGAGCCAGAAAGAAACTGAATGAACCTGATCATTTTATTCAGGCATAACGTGAATAACACCAGCTTGCAAAGATATTCTGGGCTGAGTATTCCAAAGGCATTAAGAGAAACTCTGCCGCTGACATACGCTGAATGAGTATCACTTTTAACATCTCCATGTAGTGTCTGATGGTCGCTTCAGTGTGAGGCTTTTGTTAAATACTATACAAAGATTAAGCACGGCTCCCCATTAGCCTGTACACATTCATAGCTTTGTATGCAGACTCTCATAACTGTGGAAGTCATTAAATGTTGTGGCATACCGCTCTCCCAATATAAAACAACCAGAATTCCATTTAACAATGCTTCATGGAATTTTCACACTGATTTTCTTCCCAGTAATACAGTCAGGAAAAGTCATCACACACACGAGCTTATCGCCCAAATATTTATTTGATTACTTGATTTGCCCAATTCTCATTTGGAGTCATGCTCCGCTACGACAGCGATCGCCAGGGGCTAATATTGCTTGCGCTATAATTCAAATAACAAGAAACACAGACGGTGAACAATAAAAGCAAAAAGCCATGAACATTACTGCTACATTATAGTGGTGGTGGAACCCCTTCACAACATTTTGCTTACAGTGCTCCTGCAATACTCAATCGCCTCTTTTCTTTCCTTCTTTTTTTTTTTTACTGACCACATCTGGTCAACATTTGCCCCAGCTATTAAACTATGATATATATTGTATAAGTTTAACAGTCCCTGAAGTAGGCCTGTATAACATTGGTGAATTTCTCGAGTTTCTGTACACAGCCTGTATCAATTTATTTATTTATTTATTGACTTGAAAGGTTATCATAAGACAGAGAAGCATGTCTACATTCGAGGTTATAAAGACACCGGACAGTGCCGCTGTTCGCGGATTTACTGGCTGAGCTTCTAAAGCTTTCTGCTCTTTGGTGCTTTTATGAGGCTCTGGACAGGACTGCTTCTCATTATTTGTAAGCCTGGTGTCCCTCTATACAAGACACAAGAGAGACTTTGACAGGATTTCTGACTTGTCGGACATTGATTCCGCTCAGCTGCTTCCGAAAGATGCACTCAAGCCTGCGCTCCTGGCTTCCCTCCACATTCTCCCGTAATCTACAGAAAAGACGCTGGATTAGTGAGTCTACACTCAATGTTCTCCTCAAACTTCTCCACGCTTCTGGGTAAAACATTTCAACCTGTTTACAACCTCACAACACCCCCAGATAATCACCTACACAGTTTCATCTTCATTTGAGAAAACTAACACTAACGTTAAAAAAGAAAGCAATGCAAGTCAATGTAAAACTTCTTTTTCACGTATTATTACATGTTAAACTTTAAGGCAGTCCAGTTTGGCTCATTCATAATGAAAATTAAACACAATGTAAAGGACACCTTCAAAGTAGAATTACATTTATTTGATCATTTATTCAACCTCTTTCATGTCCAGTCTTCATTTCACTTTCTCTGTCTCTCTCTTTGGGAGTCTCATAATGCAAGGAAGTCTTATGGAGACACCAAAGAGCCTGCCAGAAGCAAAGCAATTTACGCAGCAATTATAATATACATTAGACTCCATAGAAGTCTGGAAAATGGAAATGCATCAGTCTAACCACCACTGTGAACTTTAAAAGAACATGCTGATGACACTTTGCAAAATTGGTTTACTGTATATTTAATAGCCTGTTCAATTAACATGTAACATGTGCTGCAGCTGGGACACTGACATTTCTTTCATTTTCTTCTCTTCCTTCATAACTTTGGCTTTGGTCCGGCTTTCTGAGACCGGTGACGATGATTATTTGTCCATGTCTCTGGAAATTTCATGCTGTTTCTAACTAGCAAAAAGAAAAGCAGTCTTGCTGGGTCCTTCAACCTCTATAATGTCAGGTCTTAGTGTGGTATCTTAAAATTTCACTCATACACAGGAAGTGAGTAAAACATCTCTTGGCTGCTTTTATTTTGAAGATACAGGCTATATATTCTAAACATGCAAATGCTGGATGCAAGTTAATGCTCAGTTGCATTAGTGCTATTTATAGGTTAATGTATGTACTAAATATATCTCAATAGAAAAGTAGACCATACCACGACACTATCCACTATTACATAGTCGGGGAAGCTGATATAAATGAACGAGCAAGGTTGAGTCCTCACTGTCTTTTAAACAAAATAGCACCAAAAAACGTTTTTTTTATTTATGTTATCCAAAATGTCTTATTTTCTGTTAATTATTTTGGACTTCCATGGACCATGGACATATTTTTATGAACCATTGGTACACAATCGTATCACAGCCCATACATGGAGCTTAATAAAAATGTTAGGGGGCTTCACAGGGCATCCAGTGTGACTACCCTCCCTGCCTTACCAGTAGTTACACTTCTGCATACCACTGCTTTCCAAAAGAGGCCATTTTTATTTTTCATTTTAACATAGAAGCTTTCTTTCACATTGTGTGAAACTTTCATTAGAATCAGAAAACTTTATTGATCCCAGAGGAATTAGCCTAATGATGAACAGGCCAAGAGAAAAAGTCCAAAATGATTATGATTTTTTTCACAGCAAATTGCTGTTTAAACTGAGAAACTGCCACATGCCATTCATTGACACGTTTAATGCTTAAGAACTTTCTCTTCCCTTTGCTTCATAAGTAGACTTTCTTCACATGATTACACTGTTGCAATACTGCTAATTTTCTATTTGTACTCTATTAGTAGGCGCCCAGCCTACAAAGGTGACCATGAATCTGGTCTGAATATCCTGCTGACCAGGTGAGGCAGTTCTGTTTGCTGGCCATCACCTTTTTAAGGATTTTTTTCAACAAGGAGTTGCTTAAAAGCCAAAGGTTTAGGTAAAACTCCACATTCATTAGTTATTTACACACATAACCCTTTAAAAAAGGCCAACCAACATCAGTATTTAACCTAAGACCACCATCTTTTGAGTTGAAGTCACATAAAAGAGACACTTGCTGGAACAAGTGTTTATAAATGTTATGTGGGTTTATGTTACTTGTCTTGGATAGCTTATGAAAACAGGCCTTTAGTGAAGCATTACGAAAGTTTGATTTCAGAAAGGGGGAAGTAAAGTCATTCGAGTTTTGTTGGTTGTTCCATAGGATGCATTCAGAGATGTATGTGCAGGTGTGCAGGGTTGGTTTTTTCCAGTTATCTAAGAATGTAACGTAATCTCACTATTTGTATCCCTTTAAGGCTCTAAAAATCTGTTTGTGCAGAGAGATTTTACCTGGTAAAGGTCTGTATTAAACATTTATTTAACCTTTTTAGAGTTATAGCTGACAATAATAACTGCTTAGTAATATTCTTAGATTGTCAAGAATGGTCAACATGGTTTGCTGGACATACTTTCAGAATGTTGGTGTAAGTCAGAACAAAGTACTGTCCATTGCATTTTATTAAAATGCCCTACAAACTTACACCATGCATGTATGTTATATTTTTGTAAATATACTAAAGCAAATAAACAGAACTGAGGCTCTGCATGGTTTGAATGGTTGGAAAAGCTAAGCTAATGCTTCCAGTCATTCAATAAAAGCATTTCTTTTCTGGATTACAGGGTACTGGAGAAAACCATATCAGTTATGTAAATAAATGTGAGGCCACATGCTAGAGGAAAAATTAAGGAGGCTCTACTGAACTATTAAAATGTACAAGAGTAAGAAGTGCTTATGGTGAAATTTTGTGTGTCTCCTAACCATATGTGAATGTGTATACATTTAGAACACATGAGATTCAAATAAAAGAGGAAGGATATTCCTGTTCAGTTCCATCCTTACTGCTATCCAATATTGTCATCAGTTATCAAACCATTAGGTGTGCTTTTAATACTCTACTGCCTTTATGTGTTTTTTTACTTGACTAAATCTATATATTATTTACTTCACAGTAAACTATATTGAAATTTTGAGGAAACACATGCAAGAGGGTTAGGGTTCAAATCCCAACTGCTAGCATCACCTCTGAGGTACCCTTGAGCAACGTAAACCCACCCCCAGCCCCAAACCCCACCCCCACCCCAACACTACTCCCCAGGCGCCTCATTGGTGGTAGCCCACGTCTTCACTTTGAGAATAGGTTAAATGCAGAGAAAACATTTCACTGTGTGTTGTACTTGTTTGACTATGCATGTGACAAATTTGTTATTGGTATTTGGTATTTGAACAGCAGCCCATGTAGTGAGTTTGAATGAAAGCTAGTTCGGATTGTGTGTAAGTGAATACTGTTTCTGTCCATAAAGAGACACCCAGTTCCAACTACATACACATCACCTTGTGAAAAGCCCCCGAATAAAACAATCTTTGCAGTCAGATTTGCGGTTGACTTGCTATAAGTAGATTTGTCAAGTACAGATATGATGTCTGAAGCCACAGGCGTTAATCCTTCTGCTGCACTGCACACCCACTTTCTTTTGAATGATTCTGGACTGCAGGTCCACATCCCACAGAGCAGGATCATTTTACCTATACTACAGCAGTAAACATAACCATTCTTCATATAGGGTTTATCATGGATTGGATTTGGTTTTGATACAGATATCTAAGTGTGGTAATATGGTTCGAGACCAACACCATTGTGGACCATTGAGGAACACCTCTTCTGGACCCTCAAAAATTCTACATGAAGTGGTTAATCTTAAAATTCTTTGCCTGTCTAAATGCAAAAAAAAAACAATTTCTGGCATTAAATATTTGCCCTATTCACTGCGGCCAGCCTGTGATGTACACACGTGGTGTAACGGGCGGTTTTTGCAGCTTTATTTCCATAGACTTACTGAGGAATTAAAGTAAACGTACCATAAACTCTTGTTTTTTTTTTAAAAAGGTGTGGAAAATGGGCTTCCCATGATATGGTCCCTTCAAGTAATGATCATATCAGGTTTACTTTGTGATGTCTACTACCGCATTCCATCAGGTTTTACTATTTGCTCTTTCATGAACTTCTAATTTTCTGAATTCATTCTGGCTTCTGCACCACAGAGGAATATCTTGTCCAATTTGTGCCTCATGCCTCCCCGCCCAGCACCCTCCCCCCATCTCATACGAGCACTGTCAACTGCAGTCGTCTCAATATGCAGATTTCACAATTATTTCCAGCGTCTGGCAGAGACAGCAGTAGCTGTGTCTAAAACGCACAAAATTAAGGATTTGTGTTTCTACTTTGCGATAATCAGCATCTTTTTAATATGCAAACTACTTCCAGCATCCGTCAGGCTTTAAGCTTTTAAATTAAATTTAGCACTGGAAAAAAAGAGAGAGAAAGGAAAAAAACAAGATAAAACAGAAGGGAAATCAATGCTGAGATACATAAACATGAAATAAAGGGGAGGGGGGGGATAAAAAGGTTAAAGAATCATCAATATTTATTTCGTTTCCATGCCTTGTCTTGCCCTCACACCTCCGCCCAACACCAGGCGAAAACAATCCCAATAAAAGCTGCTGCCCAGCATGGGAGCACATTTGTTTTTGAGACTGAAGACACAAGAGTCAGTCTGAAAAAATGTGGCCAAATTAACCGGGGGCACAGAGGACGGTCAGAGAGAAACGGGTTTTTTTTTCTTCTCCCTTCTTCTCCCTTGCACCCTCTTGTTATCGTCCCTTGCTCTCTCTCTTCTCTCTCTAATTCTAGCTCTATGAGAAGTATCTGATCCTCTTTAAACAGGATCAGCTGGTGGCTGGTGACCCTGGCAGTAGCACCTCAGAAGTCGGCCTCGGCTGTGGCTTTTTCCCCTCCTCTCCTGCGCTCGCCTCATTAGGGTGGATTTTACGCCCTAATCTGCACAATGAGGATGAAGTCATAGCCGTTATCTGCGCTGGCCTATGCATCTCCCTGTAATCTCTTCTGAAGCAGGCTCTGCTCTCTCCTTCTCCTCATCTCTCCATTCAACACACTGCTCGACTAGCCTAAAGTCTGAACACTCTCCGCAAACCCATAGAGCACGGACCCTTCAGCTGTCAAATCTGCCCGTTTTTTCTACCCTCAGCCTGCCTGTGGAACGCTGAAGAAATGTCTATATCCTGCCCAGCTCGGGAAACATCGTGAGGAAGGGGGGAGCAATACCGCTTTTCTAGTTTTTAAAAAAAAATCTCTCGTGGTCCCTTGTAACAAACATCTGCCCAGAGACGCAGATGTGCGGCAACAATCGCGTATGGAAATGAAAACAAAGTTTCATCCTGAGATGATCTAAGGAACCAACTGCTCTGCTCCTCTGATTTCTTTTCTCCTAGCGAGATCAAGAGCGAATATTCTCCCATTAATTTTTCTTTAGAAATTATTGAGGGAGGAACATAAAAGGGGAGCGAACAAGAGTTGGGTGTGGGGAGGGCGTCGGGGTTAGCTTTTAACTTAGCATTTTTATTGACTCCGGGAAAACAAAATAAGAGAGAGACTCGCTAAGAGCGTGCACTCGGCAATAGCCATTCAGGCCTTTGGAGCCCCATTGTAGCACTTTGAAGGGCCTGAAAGGAAACCCCACTGGTGGAAATCCAGTGGAACATCTCCACAACAGAGCACAACTGTTCCCTTCTGCATGAATGGGAGGCAGATAAAAGACGAGATGGACTTCTGAGGTACGGCCAAAAACAAAGGCAACAAAAGTGCTGATCATGAGGGAATGACACAACTCGCTGCGGCGGAGGGGCACGGAGAAAAGAGCCGCCAGACAATGGCACTCACAGCCAAGTGACATGCTGAAGAATTGAAAAATCTACACAAGAAGTGCACCCCCTTCTCACACATACACAAACACACACCCACACCCATTCTCCCCCTAAAAAATCCTCAAGAAGCTGCTGGACGGCCGTGGGGCCAAGCTGTCTTGTAAAAAAAAAAAAAAAAAACAGCGAGAGACAGACGGAGAGAGAGGGTGAGGGAGGGAGGGAGAGGGAGAGAGAGAGAAAGAGAGAGAGAGAGAGAGAGAGAGAGAGAGAGGGCGACAGAGAGAGTAACACCGAAACACCCAAAAGAAGGGGGAGAAGGGCTAGAATTGAATTTTCAAAGACCGCCAGAGAGGCCGAAGACGACAGGGAGAGAGGCGACAGGGAGAGAGGAGAGAGGCTTACAGAGGCCGAAAGAAAGCAAGACAGGCGGGACGAGTGAGCGAGGGGGAGAGAGAGAGCGGAAACTGGCTCCTATACTGACTGAAGCTGTAAAAGGTGACAGCAGATCAGTGGCATCCCCACACAGAAGAAACACCACCATGGCACCACTCAACACCCACTTTTCCTGCTCGTTTTGTTCTTCAGCCTTTCTTCTGAAGTGCCTCTTTGTGCACTGACACAATTAGCTTCTAAACCCCAGAGGAACATTCACCCTACTCCACTGAGCCCTCCTCCACCCCGCACTCAACACGTGGATGACTCTTAAAAGAGACTTTAGCTTTTCTCTGACTCGGACAGAAGTCTCAAGTGCAACCCTGTCCTTAAAGCACAATTCATCCTTGCACATTATTTGATTATTATTCCAGGAGCTCACATGCCATGAATAACATTCCGCTGCTTATTCCCATTATTTTCTTTCGGGAACGGAAAAGACTGTCTCGTGGTTTACACGAGCCAGTGTGTGCTGTCCATTCTAATGGGTGGCAGGGCTTCATTTACAGTTAAATCATGCCACCTCAGAGACTGAGAGCAGACGAGGAGGGGCAGAGGAGCGGAGATTTGTTTGACATGTTTTTATAAAACCTTTCCGGACTCCAAGCGTGGCCATTTGCATGCCCCTGCACATATTCTTGCCAATTAATAGTGATATGCATACAAAGAGAGCTTTTGGAGTTATATGCAGATTTCTGCTTGAAAATAAAAGGTTACATGAGCTATAGTGACACTCTTTCAAATGCTTTTCAGGAAAAAGCTGAAAGAAAAACACGTCATTTACAAAAACGGAATAATGAAGTGCCGTGGGTTATGTGATGAGTGACACTATAACAACTGATAATTATCAGATATGTGCTCATCCACATGTTAATTAAACTAACACGTAATTTCTCATTTACAGTGTATTCCCCCTGGGAGTCTGGTGATTACAGTGGGACAATGAAAATAATGCAAATCCAATTATCCCGCACTAATAATATTATAACGACAAGTACTACACAGTGTCTCTTAATTACAATCGACTAATAAACAGAAACTCCCTGACACTCTGGCATTGTCTTTACAACAAAGTCTCTGAATGCGGTGTAAAACATATTCTAGTGTTATAAAAAGGCATTCCTTAGGGTGAGACTATCCTTGCGGCCTCCCAGGCTCGAGCCCCCAGTGGAAAAGGGCCATTGAGGCTGGTTAG
Source organism: Ladigesia roloffi (assembly GCA_037577295.1). Taxonomy (NCBI): domain Eukaryota; kingdom Metazoa; phylum Chordata; class Actinopteri; order Characiformes; family Alestidae; genus Ladigesia; species Ladigesia roloffi. The sequence goes on along the minus strand of JBBKCR010000002.1, from coordinate 6,700,944 downwards.
CTAAACTGATACAATGTGCCTGGGGCCGTGAATGGAGCTCATGTTTAACCCTCTCTTTCTTTCCCCCCCTCACTTTAGCTGATTAATGGATCAACACTGTAATTGATTAGCAAGAAGGTGAGAATTAAACCGGAGTTCAGCGCCAATAACGGCCTCTTGACAATAGCGGGCAGCGTAAAATGTAAAATGATAGCCTGCAGCCAGATCGCCATCAAAGCCAGGCGGCTCGCTGAAAGAGGCCAACCATTCTCTGGAGTGGCGTGCTTCTTTGGGCCCTTTTCTCTTGATAATGCTGTCAGTTAAACTGACAGGAACCATTATGGACGTGGCCCGTCAGCTCACCTTCATAAAACAAGCTGTAAAACAGCAAATAACAGGCTTATATGGCTTCATTATCGGACCCTCTCCAAATCACTGTGGAGGTGCCGGGATGCTTGTTTGTGTGCTGTGTTTGCTCTTTGTGTGTGTGTGTGTGTGTGTGTGTGTGTGTGTGTGTGTGTGTGTGTGTGTGTGTGTGTGTGTGTGTGTG
>JBBKCR010000002.1:6686991-6700350 GCA_037577295.1 Ladigesia roloffi | reverse complement strand
GTGTGTGTGTGTGTGTGTGTGTGTGTGTGTGTGTGTGTGTGTGTGTGTGTGTGTGTGTGTGTGTGTGTGTGGGGGTGTGTGTGTGTGTGTGTGTGTGTGTGTATGTGTGTGTGTGTGTGTTTGTGTGGATGCAGCTTGTCCATTGCATCAGTTCAACTTGTGACTGAGAGTGGTAACAAGGCCTGTTCAAAGACAGCAAAAAGGGAGAGACAGATAAAGAGAGAAAGAGAGGGAGGGAGAGAAAGAGAGAGTAAAAAAGAGAGAGAGGGAGGGAGGGAGAGAGACACACAGAGAGAGAGAGAGACATAGAGAAAGTGGGAGAGGGGTAGAGGGAGAGAGGAAGAGGGAGAGAGAGAGAGGGAGAGAGAGAGAGAGAGAGAGACCGAGAGACAGAGAGAAAGAGAGACGGAGAGACAGAGACAGAGAGAGAGAGAGAGAGAGAGAGAGTCCCCTCACTGAATACATTTAATAAAGCTCTTCTTTGTCATCAGGTTCACCACACAAAAAAGAAAGTGCCTCACCATGCGCACCAATCATTATTCAACACATTATTAATTAGCCCACGTTGCCTCTCCTATAGTTACAAACCGATGTGATCGGGGCTCCTAATGTTAGGATAAAATGTCCTCACAGTGGGTAGCAAGAGAATTGGAGAGGAGAAGAACTAGAGAGGAGACAGCAAAAAAGAGGGGACCAAAAGACAAAATAGAAAGAAAAAAAAACCTCACAGGTTATTAATAAAAGTACGGCTCCAGTGGAATTATTTAAGAGTTACCATCACAGAATAGGAGCACAATGTGAGGGGTGGCCGTGGGACAGATGGAGACTGCATCTGGGAGAGGAAACCTTTTGCCACAGCCCCGCGCTTGATGAGCCACGAGTTTTATTTATTTCATGCAAATAGACCCAGGCTTTTCACCAACCTGACAGCGGGGTTGCAAGGTGTCCAGGGTTTTGGAGGTCCTGAGCATTTTTACTTCGCTTTTGGGAGGATTTCTGCAGCTCCATATGTGGCACAATCAAGGGGGTTTCGCATCAGCACTGAAATACTAGTGCCTAATAAAATATTAGTGCCTAATAAAAAAGGTTCTTTGGAGTGATTAAACAGAAACACTTTTGATTCCTTTTTAAAAAAACCCATTCGGTTCAATGGATGGGCCGTTACAAAAACACATACAATTCAAAGCCTCTTTGTAGTTAAGATTATGTTACGTTCTCCCCCCGTGTGTGTACACTGCCCCTTGTTAGCATCATGTTGTCCGTTGCGAATTACAGCACCGTCCCCTTCTCGAGCTTACTATACAGAAAGTTCTCTTGTGACCTTGCCCTCAGCTTGTGGGACAAACTGCCCCATCTCGGTCAAAAATCAACAAAGCCACAAACCTATTTTTTTGGCAAACACCCATTTATGTATGTGAAATAAGGCAGTCGAGGCAAACAAAAATGGAAAGTAATTGGATGGGATGGGCTCAGTTCAGAACAATGCACTGACTGCCTTTATCCAAACAGACAATCATTTAGCAGCTGGAACAATTTGAGTTGGGCTGTTAGAGCTGGTTTAGCAGAGGTGGACAGAGTGGGAGGAGCAGCACAGAGACCATGTGTATGTGTGTGTGTGTGTGTGTGAGAGAGAGGGAGAGAGAGAGAGAGAGAGAGAGAGAGAGAGGGGGGAGGGAGAGAGAGAGAATCCTATGGACAGGTCTACAATTACTGATTTAGAGTGCTGACTGATTAACTGTTATAAACAGTAGCACTAAGATTGATGAAGAACCACCAAGAGATTTACTAGCCTCCAGTCGCTCTCTTTCAAAGGATGAACACACACACGCAAGCACACACACACTAGTGAAGTGCCAGTCAGGCCTCATTAATCGGACCAGTTATCACTTAGATGCAACTGAACTAAATTCAGTTGTGTTTCTTGGTATTGGTCATCATACAATTATTACAGTACACTTTGGAAAACCTTCTTACTTCATTTGAAATACAACCTAATGGGCCTGGGCAATTAATCGAAAAGCAATCAAAATCGACAATCAGAACCTATAATTGATCAAAATTTTCCAGATCGATTATTTAAATTACTTTCTCTTTAAAAACACGACCGCATGTGGAGTCATTATTTTTAATAAGAAAAACATTGAAGATCATTTATTTTGTTTCCAAACGTGCAAGTTATTTATTTGTACCTTTTTATAAGAACAAAGTGACGGTTCGTTTTAGGCAATGTGTGCTTTAATTTCAGTTGTTCAACATTGATGTTCAATAAATAATCATAGATAGTAGATAGTGTGTTTTCTTCAATTAATTTAAAATCAAGTAATGCAACATTCATTCGAAAATCTCTCATGTCAACGTATTTACTGTACAAAACTTGTCAGTGAACTATGAAGGCATAAAAATAAAAAAGTATATAAATTAATTGTTAATCGAGTTAAAATGTTCAATTAATCGAGATTTGATTTTTAGTCCAAATCGCACAGCCCTACAACCTAATGCCTTCCCAAGTACTAAAAAAAGCCAAAAATCTTCAATGAAATGCTGCCAGCCACTTTCTGCTGCCTGTGCATTTATATGATCAGATTTTTATCCCTTTTCCATGGATAGCTCATAAAAACGTATAAATAATAATTCCTGAAACAATGTTCCATGTATGAACATCGACCCTATCGTATCTTACGCTTTGTGCCCTCTCTCTCTTACTCTCTCCCAATCACTGAATAAGAGGAAAACCACACTAGCAGGATCTCACAAACATGAGTATGCTCACAATTACAAGATAAGATACATATTGGTTTTAAATGAATACGCTGTATTTACACAAAATAATCACTCCCATTCCTTTATTACTAGTGAAACAGATTGAAAGTTTCAATATAATTTAAAGATGAATAGAACTGGATCAGCTGGGGCATCAGGGTCATTGTCCAAAGTGTAAAAAAAGTGGATTAATAGAGAAGTGAAGCAGCCTGTTAACCTGGTACTCACTGTGAGTCTACATACACAAGCATACAAAGACCCACACATATTTACACAGGGATGCATTGTCATGCCTCGACTCTCGACAGGCCTTGTAGTCTCTAAGCCAAGCTCAAGTCATCTGGCTGCAGTCCAGGGCGCTTCAAAAACATCCTCCTCCTCTCTCTGTCTCTGTACCATATGGGCACCTCTGAGTGTTCTTTAGCTGTGGTTCTACAGTGGCACTATCTGAGCAGACTGAGACCTGAAAGTATACAGTAGCATCTGAATTTCTCGGAATCAAACAAGCTCACAAAGCATTGTACCTGGGCTATGACTTACACGAACAGTTCCCATTGCTTTAAACCACCATAATCAGGAAGGTTGCCAATGGTTACATGTTTCACTTTTATGTTATCATTTGCAACCTCCCTGTTTTTGGTAGTTCAAAGCATTTTTACAATAACATAAACCCAGTAAATACAAAATGAATTGTTCTTGCAGCTTAATTCCTGTTCATTGATTGTATGGACTGTTATGTTACTAGGAATTCCAATATTTTATATTTAGAAGACAAGAAAATTCATTACATGGGTTTTTTAAAAGAATAGCAAATTAATGAATTTCTTCTTTCAAAGGATGACCTGACTCAATGTCAATGCCTCGATTCACTTGACACACAGACTCACAGGGATGTGCCTTCAGAAATGTTTATTCCAACAAGCATGGTCGTTGTCAACACACCCACATTTGCTAAATGGGAAAGGGAGCTGCTTCCACAGCAGTGACTACATATCGCATCATATTACCAGGAATTCAGTACTAGCCTATGACTAGACCAACTTTGTGCAGTAAAGAAAAACATGCAGAAGAGAAGAAAATAAATAAATAAATAAATAAATAAAATTAATCAATTAATTAATACAGTAATTCGTTTTCCACAATTAAACGCATTGTCAGATGCAAAATTATATAAGTAAAAAGTAGTGTATCGCACTAAAAATGTTCCCTTTAACACTGTTACATAGCTGCAGTTCAAATATTTATAAATAGTAATCAAATCAAATATAAAAACAAAGTTACTTGCTCTTCTAGTTTGTTAGAGACAAGCTACACTCAGAATCCAGTGCATGGGGGGCGGGGCCAGTAGCTATAGCAGCTGCAAAAGGAGACCAACTCCATATGAAAGTCTGTGTATGTGACTGCAGTGTCATTAAAGTCCCGGTTGGTGTAATGATCAGTAATGAGACGTCTGACCCCTGTGAACTCACTTTTAAAATAAAATTATTTTTAAAAAATCAGTTAACCCGCAATAAAATAATTGTCAGCGTTAAGTAAATAATGCATTAACATGACACTACAAGGAAGTATTGTGCTAGGTACATAGTTGTCCAGTCTTCAAAAGGCATCTTTAAAGCAAACAAAATCCATCTGTATTCTAATGAGATTTCGTCATTTTTGGACTAGGTTCACACTTTTAAACTGCTGTATTTAAAATGTCAAGAAAAAAAATAGTATATATACATGGCACATGATTTAGTCCACAACACTATTTGGGTTTTGTTTTTCTTGTTTATGAGCATCCTGGAATCATGGAATCCATTCAAACCTTGAAAAAAACACTGAAAAGCTCACTGATGTAAGATCCCAACATTAAGATGTCAGTGTGCTTTTAGTCAGGGGGGATTGTGTGCGTGTGTGTGTGTGTGTGTGTGTGTGTGTGTGCACTGAGAAAGATGGATTACTTCGGTGCACCACAGGTAGCTGAGGCCCAATGTAAGGAGAATAAGGGTCAAACAGACTCTGACTCTAGCATTCAGTAGAGCAAAGTGAAATGGAGTGAAGCAAAGACACAGACAGTGGTGTCTCTTTACAGTATTGAAGGAACACACACACACACACACACACATCAAAATCTGTCATTTCAGTCTCTAGGCCCCACGCTGTACTTGCTGAAGGCCACTGGAAAAAACAGATGGGGTGGCAACATGGGTAAGACATCCAGACAGACAGACAACAGCTTTAGATTTGCTCAAAAGACACAACACTCATCTGACTTCTGCTCCAAACAGCATGTTCATTTGAATGAGCACTCCTGTTTTGGACACAGCTCCTTTCAGGTTAATCCTATGCACTTTTTCTAGAGTTGCTGGTAAATGGCCTGGTTAGTGTGCCTTGCCCTCCAGTGGTATACCAAAGTACTGCATATGTTTGAATGCAAAACATACTGATTGTCTACTGACAAAACATCAAGAGCAAAGACACAGTGGGTCAATCTTGGAGAGACTGATAAACTGAAGTTGGTAGTACAGGATGGAGTACACTAACAGGTCTTCACAGACGTGTTTGTGTGTGTGTGAGAGAGAGAGAGTTGGAGAGAGAGAGAGAGAGAGAGAGAGACAGACAGACAGACAGACCGACAGACAGACATTAAGGGAGTAAAAAATGCAAGAGGAAGACAGTAATAGTTAAAATGTAGAGAGAGGTAGAGAGCTGTGGACAAGGAGAGAAACATAAAAGAGAAAAGGGGAGAGTGAAAGTGTGAGAAAGACAGGACACATCAAGGACAACAAGAAGAAATGAATAATTATAAAAGAAAGGAAGACAGAAAAGGCTAAAAGGAAAAAAACAGGTTTCATGAGTTCAAATTGCTTCAGTAAACTCTGGTAGGCGGTCAGGGCCTGATCAAAAAGAGAGGTGCCTCTTTCATGGGTGCAGAGGGAGCAGTCCTGGCATCTACAAAAACACCACGCACAAATGTATTCTCGTCAGTGTCATCCTTAAACAGACTGCCGCCACGCCGGGGTCACTGAGCAGAGTGAAACTCGTCCACAGATCCGGCCATTTGCAGCACCATTAGAGAATCAGGCAGGATTCAGACTCCCTCATGCATAAGTGCTTCCATCAGACCTGTAATAATAACATCCAGGAAGCATCGTCGGTCGGGAGGAATCAGTCGGGCATGATGAGCTTGGGTGAGTTTCAGTGATGGTTGAGATGGATTATGCTCTACAAATGATCTTGACACGTGGAGAGACAAAAACCTCATACATGCCACAGACACACACGTCTGCCTCGCTTTGTTCTTGAGGAGCAAAGTGAAGCAGAATTAAGGGTGGCTGTGGTGCAAAGGTCCCACAAACAGCTTACTGGACATTATTTTCTGCAGTGAATGATGGGGGCAGGACTGCATGGACATTTGTGATGTGCTAATGCTGTGGGATTGAATGCTACAATAAAGATGCAATAAATCTGAATCAAAAGAATTCATTTGCATTTCTCTGTATTTGTACAACACAGCTTAAACTAACAAGGTTGGAAACCAGTTAACAAATGAATTAACCAACATTTAGTGGTATTTACTGAATGATTTGCAGCCAAAAATTGGATTTTACAGTGTAACGTCATGTCTGAGGGCAATTCCAAAAATCTTCCATACAGCTTAAATGTCACGATGATTCACATTTACTAAAATTATGAAAATATAAAAATGTGTTCCACAGACATCTGCTTGGCAACACTGCCATAAAGATGGAAAACAGCCCTTTTTGTAGAAACTCTTTTCTTGAACTGAGCTCATGAAGCTGAATGTAAGATGTGAAATACAAATAAGTTACATAAAATACAAAGCAATTAAGCAATTTCCTCTATGGATCAGTACAGATTTCTGTAAAAAAAATTTATTAATTATAACTGTTCAGAAATCATTTTAATTAAATCAGTTAGAGAGCTTTAACGTTAGACTTTCTTCTTGATTCTTTAAGCCTGACGGGTCCATAATAATAAAATACAATGGCAAAGGAAGTCTAAGCTCTGTTTGTCCCTCATTAGTAACAGATTGGCACTTTTTATTCACCATTGTTTTTTTAATAGTTCCATCTGCCTTCTAGATAAGTCATCAGAAGAAGCGTCTCCTAGTTTTAACTTCAGTCAAAACATCAGACGAGAAAGTAAAACTCCCGTAAGCATATTTACAAATATAGCGATGATTACATTATTCGTTTTGATCAAGAGCATCACTTGATCTGTTCTACAGGTCTGTTGTGCTCCTCATAACTGTAGCCACCAATTAATTTATGCAAAACAGCTTAAAATAGTCATGAAAACGTTTCATTATCACAGTGCATAGTTGTTCAATGGACGTGTTTCATCAATGACTTACTGGCATCGTGGATGCCACCACTCCCCACGCACTGGAGAGGAAGGTAAACTGCCTGTGCATTCCCTGCTGCTCGAGGAACGAGATTACACACAATATTCTCTATGTCCAGGTACCTCTAATCTCAGTCGTTTGCTATGTGTTTATTTTATCTTTTAATCAAGATCACAAAAACTGTTTATAATGTGGAGACCAATTACAGTCAGCTGTTTCTACATTTCTTCTAAAGGAAAGACCACAGCCCACCCGATCCTTTACTTTTGGCTCAATGCTTTGTGAAATCCCAAAGACAAATTTGGGATAAAGCAAAAAGTACAAGTAACTGGGAGTGGATTTCTTTTTTTTCACCCCCATGCAATTTCCCCTGGCTTGTTCGTGTTATTCATGCTCGATCTGAATGTGGTTTTAATTTGTGGCCTGGTAATCTCAGTGCTTGAATGACCTTTATATAGCGTTTTATTCCCGCAGGAGTGAGTGAGCGAGTAAGTGAGTGAGAAAAAGAGAGAGGAGAGAGACACCCTGTGACTGTTGAGCACTCAGGGCTCCCCCACCTCCTCCAGCCAGGCCCAGATCCTTTAATTAATATTGGCTTAGGGCCGATTGCTCCTGACACTATGGGGAGTTTCCTGAGGCCCTGCCTACCCTGCCACACAACACAGGGACCAAATCCTCCAAGGCAAGCCGCCCATATACACACACAGATGCATACAAAAACACACACACAAGGACACACACATGCACATGTGCACATATATGCATGTGACAGTTGTGAGGACAGTAATTAAAAGTCCAGTTTTCCCTGGATATTCATTTTCCCAATCTTTTATCTTATCCAAAAAACAAAACAAACAGAAAACGCAGAGGGACCTGTACTAACACCAGTTACAAGTGTTACTTTCCATTCATTACTCAGATTTAACTATATAGTCAATATATATACAGCTCTGGACAAAAATAAGAGACCAATGTAATTATTTTTTTTAATTAGCATCATATAGAGTATGACAACAATCTTATTTAATGAGGATAATTATAAAAATACTGCTGTAAATAACACTCTTGCAATGTGACCGGTTGGATATCATTTGGGTGGCAATACTAAAAGTACGGCAGAGGTAATTATTGCCATTTTGTTTGAGTGAATTCTTTATATAATTCAAATTCTGTCAACACTTCATCATTTCTCTTATTTTGATGTTTTGTCATTTCCTTTAAAATTATGTTTTGAAGAACATTTTTATTTGAAAATTAGGAGAAATATTGTCAGCAGTTCTTATAAATTACGGAAAATCTGTTCAGTTTAATACTTGCATCTACAAAATATTAGACCTGAGAAACTGAACCTTTCTGCATTGGTCACTTTTTTTCTAAAAACTTGCATTGACAAACAGGCAAATCATTTTCACCAATATCAAATCCTATTAAAATAAATCTACAAACACAGTGGAAGGGAATCTGCATTTTAACACCTCTACACTCCGATCATTAAAGACAAATAATCACAGATGAAGAGTTTATTTGCCATTCTTTTTCATCCCTACCTACAACATCCTAAATGATGCAGGAAGTGACACTCTAAAGAATGAGATTCTAGTAAATTCTGCTTTCTTTGAACTGCTTTAGGATCTTAATGACCCTGAAGCTCTCACAGGCTAAATGGTTTCTTTGGCAGCCAACACTGCTAACATTTGCCACCAGTGCATTTGACCAAGGGCAATGTAGTGAACTGTGTACAGGATGCAAAACTGCAGCAAAACTGCAGCACAAGGCACACCACATGGAGTGAACACATGTGTCAGCGTATCCCAGTGTGCAAACTAATCATTCCAACATGCAGTGCCTGTTTTCAGTAGTATGTAGCTTTTATGGCACCACTGTACATACACTACACGGGTCTCACTGCACAAAGATATTTAGACCATAATTGTTTTCTCTGATAGTGCAAGATGTTTATTTTATTGCACTGTTTACTGGGACTTTTTATAGTAGATGCATAGATTCAGAAATGGTTCTGCTAGAAAAAATATGATCTTTTTTCCAGGCATTTCAATAAAACAAAATACATCAGGTGGCCACATGTATGTGGTCACTAGACCATAAACTCTGATGATTAATAAGGCATTTAGCTCTACTCTTCTGGGAAGGCTTTCCAGGCAATAATGTTGGATTAGAAAGTTTGGCTTGCAATCCATGTTCCAAGTCATCCTAAAGGTATTGATTTGGCTTGAGGTGTGGGCTCTGGGCAGGCTACAGGAATTCCTCTTTTCCAAATAATACCATTGTTGTCCTCGTTTTGTACAAATGGGGCATACTGAACCAGGCAATGTCATTCCCCAAACTTCTGCTTGACTCATATTAACAAAGAGCCCAAGAACACTTTATTTCCTCCACCAAAATGTACTGATGACACAATTAATTGTATTCAGTTAACTGTATTCATAGATTCTTCCATCAGTGACTGCAAGGGATAACATATGTTGAGTGTAACTCCAGCTGCTCAGCTTGTGCATGGATTCTTGGCCTTGGAAACCCCTTTCATGAAGCTCAGTTTAAATCTCCGCAGAGAGCAACATGACAGAAAAGGAGTGACTTTTAAGCACTTTGCACCACACCACTCCATCACCTTCAGCACTGCTTGTTGAGTTTGTGTAGTCTGCTTGATTTTATATGCCTGTTAGCAATTCATTAAATAGGGTGTCCACAAACTTTTAGACATATAGTGTATTTTTTTGGTTAGGTTAAAGACCATATCCAAACACTTCTTAAAACTGACAGTCAATAGATAAATCCACCACAGGCTCTTGGAGCTGAGTAGAATTTAGGGCTTAATTCATTACAACCCCTGACTCTGTTGTCTATAATGGATGTTACCAGCCAGTGCAGCCTGACTGTTGTTTACACTGCTAACAAGTGACAATGAGTCAGGAAAGCACAGATTTTTTTTTTTTGTGATCGTATACAATTATATATCATGAGTTACTGGATTATTTGGCTGTACTCAGTAATTAAATACAGTGTAACACAACCCACTTGGCTTAGTTAGTTTAGCTAACCAAGCAAAGGAAGAGAGCTGGAAAGTTCAGAGGAACAGGGTGGGTACAGAGCAGAGGAGTACAGTAAAGGGGCAGGTGCCACCCACCGTCGCCCTTCCTTCCCCATTCCAGCACTGTAACACATCAGTCACCTCTTAACCTGTGAAAACATGGAAAATCCAGACCAAGCACACTCTCCAACCAGAATGATACAGCAAGGTTTTGGAACCAATCATGATCAGTCTGATGTTCCAGGCAGATTTTCTGGCCCTGGACCTTCATGTTAGTAGGCTGATTGGGAATTGGGCGTCTGTTCGGGTTGCTGCATTTAGAAGTAAAGGTTTTCTGTGCAACGCAAGAGCGGAAGTATCGCTCACGACTCAGAGGAAATCATTAAACATTGTCCAGTATGATACAACAGAGGCTTTCCTGAACAGATTGGACACCAGCGCGCTAATGATGGAAACTTCTCGTGGAGGCTCCCAGGTCAGGCAGGGTGGCACGGGATTGGCACATGTGTACTAAATCTGGTGTCAAACGATAACCCTTATCTGTCCACATGCAAACAACTTTTTTATCTGCTTTCCACAAACAGACAATGCTCTCATTATGCTGGGTGGTGTTGATAAAGCTCAATATCGAATTATTTTTCAAAAATGTCACAGTATCTGTTTCAGGTTAACCAAGGCACTGACACATATCCATCTATTTAGTCTTCAGCTACCCTTGAAGTCTACAAGTAGACAACTGCTGGTCAGCTTTAGACTGGTTTGGATCTGTTCGATATCTGAAACTAGTGTTTTTGGCGGCCTTTCTTAAAATTGTATTTTAGACTAGTCTTTGCGTCAAAGCCAGAGATGGGAATAACGGCGCTATAAATAAACGGTGTTATTAATGGCAATACTTCTTTCTGTAACAAGTAATCAAACCAATTACTGTTTCCCCCGTTACAACGCCGTCACCGTTACTGACAATTAAATGCGCGTTACTATAACTATATATAACTATACTATAAGAACACTGAAGCGGTTTTCATGCGAGCAGAGTCTCCATCAGCCATAAGACCTCTCTTTCTCTGGGGTGTGTATGTGTGTGTGTGTGTTCCGGGCCAGGGCAGGACACACAACCAGTGATGATGATTGGTGTGTCTGTGCACGTGGTGTAACTGAGAATGCGATGATTGGCTTAGATTGAGTTAATTCTCGCTGAGGTGCAAGGCAAAAATGTTTATGTGACCTGCAACTTATGCCCAGGAAAAAAGCATCTCTCTGCATCGGTGATTAGTGTACAATGTTTATATTTATTTTATACATATATTAAATTAGATTTTTTAAAAGTAATGCAATAATCACTTTGCCTGGTAATTGGTTGCTTTTATAATGATGTAACTCAGTTACTAACGCAGTTACTACTTGATAGAAGTAACTAGTAACTATAACTAATTACTATTTTAAAGGTACCTGCCCAACACTGGTCACAGCCATACTCTATTTACTCTAGTCAAGTATTAGTCAACTAAATGTCCAAGCATTTTAGTCTAATTTCAGTCAGAATTATCCATGACTATCTTCGTCTGGTTTACTCAATGAAAGTGGTATTTTATTTTTTTTCTATTGAACATTGTGTGGGCCTAATCTTACCAGAATATTTATTTTTTCTGAACAAATATATTCTACACAACCAAATCAGAAAAATTAATTTTTTTTGCATAGATATGGGAAAGTCTGCTTATCAAGATGCTGTGTGTGTGTTTGTGACACTTTGGGCCCGGTAATGCCCACGGCGCACCCATCATTGCTATTTTGTGCAAGCGCATCGTTCTTTTTTTCCGGCAGAAATGTACGTCGTCAAGATAGCTGATGGCTTTGCGCTGTGTCGGGCGTGTCACTGAAAAGAAGGGGTGTGGTGTGGCGCATAGTGCGAATTTGCTATTTTATGAGAAGTGAAAGTCATTTCGCCACTGACCAGAAAAACGCTTTGGGATATGGAAGAGTTCACAATGCGTGCACATGCTGCTCCTTTCATAAGCAGGAGCGAACAGTAGCACACATAAAAAAATAAAAGTCCTCGAAATATATAATTCAAATGTATATCACATACATCACATACATCACACCATGATTATTTTTTAAATACATATAATACTCACCAAACGTAGTTGATCAGAGAAATCACTGAAAATTAATAACAAGTAACTGATGGGCAATTTGACCAATAGTGCCGGATGATGCTGAAGATAGCTCCTTTTCCGCAGCTGCTTATTCGAAATGTGCGTTTCACCTTTAATGCTGATTTCCAGGCTGCATTATCGCTATTTTGCCTGTAGTTGGGATACTTAACTGAGGTTTACATTCAGAATAATGTTGCCTATTTAAATGTACTATTTCAACATGTAAAGAAATAAAAATATTTTTAATGTTTACAAGGCAGTGATCTCTTTCCATTCAAAATCCTGAACTATTCTTTAAACGCTGGGAACTTGGTCCATAAATTAATTTCCAAGCAGATGACTTAAATGCTTTGGTCCACTGAAATCTCACTTATTGTTAAAAATAACATGTGTAGAACTACGATCACTAGGACCAAAACATTCTTCATAAGTTCCCAGCATTTAAAGTTACAGAATAGTTTAGGATGTTGTATTGAAAAGAGATCACTGCCATGTAAACATTCAATATGATTTTATTTCTTTACATGTTTTTTCTAAAACAGTACATTTAAATAGGCAACAGTATACTGAATGAAAACCTCAGTTAATTTCCCCCCATACAGGCGAATTAGTGATAATGCAGCCTGGAAATCAGCATTTAAGGTGGTGCGAATAAGGAGCTATCTTCAGCGTCGTTGCCAGCTTTACTAACTGGGGTTTGGGAGGATTCCCTCCATCCCCGAAGACCAATTGCTCCTGTGCCTTCACTTCACACACAAGCAAATCTTTCTTCCATCAAAAATCTTGCCTGTCGTCCAGGTAATTCTGCTGCATTATACACATCACGAACATGCGCCGGGATTTAAAGGGATTGAACTTTGCCAAGTGTGAACACTGATTGGTTCATAGCATGCTACGCCACAAACACACCCATGACTAATATACTCATTTAAGACAACCCATTTGAACTATGCGCCAGGCGACATGTTCACTTTTCCTACAGGCACTATAGCATTTTGCGCTGGCCCCTCCCCCAAAGACAACTGCGTTTCAGACTTCAG
>JBBKCR010000002.1:6672147-6683818 GCA_037577295.1 Ladigesia roloffi | reverse complement strand
ACAGGCACTATAGCATTTTGCGCTGGCCCCTCCCCCAAAGACAACTGCGTTTCAGACTTCAGACAATGCGCGATCGACCCTGAAATTTGGGCCCTCAGTGTGTCTGTGACTGTGTGTATGTGTGTGTTATTTATCTCTTCCTAGACTTTAATGGATCTGGATCCCAATACTTTTGTCCAATCTAGACATATTTAATTGAAGGTGCCACTCAATAGACAAACTCTCAGGTCGAGCATCCTGCTTTTTTCTCCCCTCCCTATCATGCAGGAAATAACGTTTAGTCTCATTTTAGTCAACGAAAATGAAGACACATTTAAGCATAATTCTAATTTTCTAAACCACATTTAGTCCCGTTCTTGTTGGTCAACACGATTACATTAAATATTTCATTTCATTTTTGTCACATGACCAGAATTTACATTGCATCTTGTCTCGTTTTTCACGTGAAAAATGTTCGTTGTGACAATATTTAGACAAGCCAATTTTCGTTGACGAAAGCAACACTTTCTGAAACCAATCTTTTCAAATCTCAATGGTAACTGCCTGCATTTTATCAATAAACTGATTTATTTCCTTACAGAAATATTTGTTATATTGCATAATAAAGGTGATCCAGATTTACATTTTATATGTGTCCATGTATTAGCAGATATGTTGGATATCAGCTTTAGAAATGAATGACTTACAAACCTGAGCTAGCTAAATTACCACAGTGTTTTAAAGGTTATCCAAATAGGAAGTAGCTACATATCTGGGAGGGATTTATCATTTTGATATTTGAACATACCTCGCAATTAACTGGTGTGATCTTCCAATTTAATTAAAACTAAAAATCAGCACAGTCATGTCACACTAACCCTGGCACTCTGGTGTGCTGCGGTGATTCATCAGTTAGGTTTAGAGGGCTATTATGAGCAGGCTTCTCCCACTGAAGGACACTAATGAAGACTGCCTGGTCCTGCTTAGGCTGGGTTAAAAGAGGAGCAGAGAAATGGTTTCAATTTAGACTTGTAAGGAACCAGGGCTCTCCAAATCCCAGGCTTCGAGACTTCCTTCCTCGGATAAGAAGGAATGCCGAGTCTGGCTTTATGCACTGCTGTAAGACTATAATAAAGAGAGTGGAGGAGAGGGGAGACGGGCGAGTTTTTAAGCTTTTACCTTCGTTCGGCTCCACGCTCCTCTGATCAGACAGAGGCACATAATCCTAGAAATACATTTAAAATAAAAAAAAAGGTATGATAATAATCAAAGGGGAAGGATGACATGGCTTTACATGCACAGCTTTGAGCTAAATAGAAATGATAATAAGCTTCTATGATGCATCCGAATATGTAGCTCTGAACTGAACTTTGGCAATTTACGCTCAGCTCACACTTTAGCTCTCAAGTTCTTAACATCGTTGTTGGTTTATGCAACAAAAAAAAGGCTTAATTGATGTATGTTGAAAAGGCAAATAAAAATAAATGAGTAGGCTATGCTTTGTGATATCCCAAAACCTCATCTCAGCACATTTCTAAATGTAAGTAATCAGCTCTCACAAAACAAATTTTAAAATCAAAATAATAAGAAAAAAAAAATCAAACCTCTTACAAAGCAAGCTTAGCACAGCCTGTATCAAGTATGCAGTGGTTAAATCACTGGAACAAGAAGTCCCTTCTCCAACTATGGCTGTATCCTGTATTTTCCAATTATCACCTTTTAAAGGCCAGCTGGGTGCATTCCAAACCATCAGGGGGCAATTCCATTTGCATTGCTCTGAGACAAAGTCATGCTCAAGTACTTTCGTGGTAAAGTTCATTACAAGTAGAGAGACACCATCATTGCTTTCATTATTTTGGGAGCAGGTCAGCTCATTTCTGATCCCGGGCCGCCATTATTGATCCAATTGGCCGCGCTCCTTCAGCTATGACTACAATTAGGCCTTGGTTAAAAGAAAAAAAAAAGTATCATATCTAATCCTGAACATCAAATTGAGTAGGTTTGAGTTTCAATTCATTAAGCAATCCTTCTATTCCACAGTGTGATTGACTAATATGGCAGAAATGTCCCTCCAGTGTCTATTTTATTACGTCTATTCATTTGCACGCTGCCCTCATTTTTTATTATTTTTTTGGCGATGGTTGCGCAGGGCAACATTATGCTGAGGCTCCATTTGTAAAGCTGACTTTAAAAATGATTCCCAGGCAGCTCGGGGTCTTTTTCTCTGGTTCATCTGCTATCTAGTGTAAACTCAGCATTTGATTCCTTTGCCCCCACCTCCTTACCCCCCACCCTGCTGTGGTGCGATTCAGCTGCAGCAAAATAAAAAAAAAATGGGGAAAAAAATTAGGCAACACTACATATGGTCTGATTGGCCTTGTGGGTATTTTCACAGTGCACACTTGCAAAAAAACAAAAAAAAAAGGAGAAAAAGGAGACAGAAAAGAATAAACGGCAATACAAAGATGGAAACACGCAGAATCTATGGCAACATAATGGCACATTAGGAACAGAGTCACCAGAAAACATTACAAAAATGCTAACAATAGGCATGATGGCAAGGCTTTCCTCAGAATGGAAGAATATCTAAATCATGCGACTTTGTACTGTTGTATGAATGAAGGAGGGAGGGGGGCTGATGAAAAGGAAATACAAAGTGTTGGGCCTAAGCTTTTCACAGAGTCATGCCCCCTGATCTGTCCAGACAGTGTGTGTATGTGTGTTTGGAGGGGAGGGTGCTGAGGTGTGAAGAGGGAGAAGAGCCAGGGCCTCAGGGACATGCACCCACCTCCACACCAGCAGCCCCTTAATCTGCTGTGTCTAATGCGCCTATTTAGGGTTTGGGGTGCAACAGTGCAGAGACTCAGGTTCTGGGGGTGAAGAGGGGTGGGGCTGTTGGTGGTTTGGAGCGGGGTGGCTCGGCTATCACCTATCTCAACAGCTGGGGCCTAGAAGGGTAAACAAAAGCCGGCAGGAAGTAGCGCATGGCTGCAGCCAGGCCTAAAAGGCATGGCGACGTGTCTGCAGGCAGGCTACTGTAGCCAGACTACCAGTGGTGTGCCGTCCCTGCCTGTGCCTCAGATGGTCATCCAGGACATCTCGCACCATGGCCCAGCTGAAAAACACAAGAGTTCTTCCTAAAAGGCAACAAATATCTATCAAAACATCAAACCAAATTCACTGGGCCACTGGCACGTGCTTCCGAAAGCAGTCATATGCTATTTTTTTTGTTTTTGCCAACAGACGATAAGTGAAAAACAAAAAAGAAAGGAAAGAAAATATTGCAGCAGACTGCCAATAGTGAATAGCTCAATATTACACGCACACACAAAGAACAATTCTACTGCCTAAAGGGTCTTCAGCAGTGGTTCATTTTGAAATAAAGATACTGTTGTGTCCACACAGTTACGACATTCAGTTACAACAGAGATGCAGGATATTGGGATCATATCTGTTTCGGCAGATCAATTTTCAACATTTCTTGACATTCCATAGACTGGCAGAATGAATGATACTTCAAAACAAAATCGGAGCAATATTCACTAAAAAGTAATGTAACAATATATTATAACAAATGTTATATTATATGTAATATAACATTTGTAACAATGAACAAATGTTTTATTTCTATATATTGCTAATATCTATAAGTCACATCTTGGCACTGACCAATATACATGTGAACATTTTCAGATACAAAATATTTTTAATGATTAATCCGTTACTGTACTCCCCACATCAACTCTTTAAAATAAAGTAACGGTTTCCTATAGCACCAAAACTATAGAAAAGTACTTTTTTCTAAAAGTGTAGAGGAAGGATCTGAACTGCTCTTATGTTCTGTTTCATATTTTGGTGTCCAGTGCCTTTTGTTGCAATCTTGCAGTAGGGTGCGCTGTCAAATTCACAGATCAAAGTCGTGCAAACTGGACAAACTGAGGTTTGTGGTGACAAGCCGGCAGCAGGCTTAAAAGGAAGGCCCTCCAAAGGCCGTGCCTCTAAAGGTCTGCTCCCTTTTCAAACGGAGTTGTCACTTTCAAATGACCTGGCTTGTAACCCGCACATCTTCATAATTATAGCCCTTTATGCTGACGGAATTCAAATCCACACAGACAACAGCCATAAAAAGAGGCAGTTCCAAAACCTGTTTGTGGGACTGCACTGGAAGGTTAAACCTTTAGAGGACCTTTTTCTGAAAAACAAACCATTCTTTGCTTGCCCTTTCAAACAGCATAAGCATGGAAAACAGCCTGCGGCAATTTCATGACGCAAGCCCTTCCGTTTCTGCAATATAGAGAAAGTGCCATAAAACCTTTGCGATAGATAAATAAAACAACTTAAGCCACCCAAATATGGTTCTACAGTCGACAAACTGGATTTTGAAAACCCACGTAAATATGTATGAGATAGTGCCGTTCGCAAGGAGAGAGAGGGAAAAAAAAAAACAGTCAGCAGCTGGGGCTGATTCTAGGCTGGAAAGAAATCTCTACTGGGGACGTTGACAAAGGTGCTAAAATAATTCAGAATGTGCTCTTACCGAAGCAGAATCAGAGAAGAGGTCTAATTAGCCTAGTTGTTTGCTGGCACATCGGCTATTAGCTGATAATTAGTTCTAAAGTAAACTATTTGAAAAGAGCTGTTTTATCTAAACAGCATTTCCCCAGATGGATCTTTGCATTCTGTGCATCAATTAAACATGCTCTTAAATGAGCATTGGAGTGCATCCATGATATTCATGAAGCAAAACAAACACTCAATAAAGTATATCACACATTTTGCCTGGAGCCTGCTAACAGAGAGCTTCAGGCTCATGAATCAACGTTTGTAACACAGCATTAGAGAACATAAATGAAAATGTATTTGTGTGTGTTTGATTATGAGATAAAATCAACCTTTATTAGTCCCATTACAGTGGGAAAAGGTAAGAGAGTACAAAGGTAAGAGAAGCAAAAACAACAGAATAAAAGCTATACAACACAGCTGGATGGCCAAGTGGTAAGGCGTTGCCAAACAGAAGGTTGGGGGTTCGAGTCCCAACTGCTAGCATCACTGTGAGGTACCCTTAAGCTAGATACCGTCCCCACATAACTTGTTGGCAGCAGCCCACTGCTGGTGTATGGGCTAAATGCAGAGAAACAATTCATAATTATGATTTATGTAAACACACATTTATATTATGAATTTAGGAATTTATGTATGTATGTATGTCTGTATAATTCACATGACTGTGATTTTCAATGCTGTATATTAATCTTGTCGTCTTCAAATGCTCAGTCTTCAAAATTCAACACATCGCTCAGCTCTGTGTTCCCTCATACCCTAAGGCCTTTCACACTCTCATGGACCTAATGGAAGGTGTGTGGCACTGCTGGGATTCAAAATCCCAATGGTCATCTAAGCTTGGTTGAAACAATGACTTATCTGCTTTTTAGAAGCAAAGAAAAATGTATGTTGAAGTCCTTAATATCCTATGTATTCTCCTTTATTCAGTTGGTCTGAAAGGGGGTAGCCAATAATATGGATGTGCTGATTACTAGTTAAAACCATGCCTAGTTCATCACACTGCAAAATGTTCTTTCATTAGATGAGCTTGGGCATTCACGTCAGGTAAATGGCAGCTCTCCTTGTCACAAATGTGAAGTTCCAGCTTGGGGTGGAATAGGAAACTGGCCAATTGATTATTATTCCTCTCATGAGCATGTATCGCATTGCATCCTTATGTCCAGGAGTCAGAATGTCACTGCAGGTTGCCTTGAAAGTCATTATGGCCTACAGGCTATTCAGTCATATCTTCTGCTTTAAAGTTCATACACAATCTAGCCTTCATATAGGCACCTCTTACATTTGACCAGTATTTCACAATATAACACTATTATTATATACAAGACAAGCAAAACGTTCAGTTGATGCTGGGATGCTGTGCACGATATCTAACTTTGATTCAATTAACTGCATTTGTAATTTTATTGAAATAAATGCTACATTTTTCTGTAATGCTAATTTCCTCTACATGTCTACATATCATAAAAATGTACATATCAGCTTCAGCACTGGCACTGACCAAAAAAGCATAAAACCTGGAGAAGACAATGATGTAAACATCTAATTATCTGGTAAGCATTTATTGGCTCAGAAAAACAGTAATAAGATACAAATGAAACACAAAAAAATTATGCAATATTTACAATAAACATAAGGTATGCAACTAGCATAGCTGTTTCCAAACCTCTCGCCATGGTAGCCCAATACTACTATCACCTAATAATACTGGACTAACCATTGGTTCACTAAATTAAATAATTAATGTTTTGTAATACAACATATCAAACAAAGGCCTTGAATGTAATACATTAACGAAAAATCTGGAACCAAAACCAGAGTTTCTGTTTTAGAAGTAAGAAATTCAGAGTAACTTTTTCAGTACTGTGTTTTTTGTAATTAGCTATGTAACATTTTTACACACAAATGAACACTTAGGTTAGTCCTCAGACCAATACAATCAAATATTGGCATCAGCTTCTCTACTTCCATACACAACTCATTTTAATCTGGTTATTCCCCTTCTTTGATGTGGCCAAAACAGATCACTTTCAGATAAAAACTAGATTTAAATCAACTACAAAAGAAGACTTGACTATTATGTCAGCTAAACATCTTCCTAGTGAAAATAGTTTCCAAAACAATGTAGTTTGACTGCCGTGGTTTTAATGTTTTAAAAAGTTAACTGATGAAGTTAGACACTTTTAAAAGTTTTAAAACCTTTTCAACCATTTAAAACTTATGTAGATGTAGTTAATCAAGTGAGATGTGTTTATACTGTAAATCTGTTTTGTTTCTTTTACCCTGAAGCTAACACTAGAAGCCAGTGGTCAGGCTGCGTCCTAAACCCCACTGACAAGTCTGCACATCACTAATAGGAGCTGAATGTGTATTTTATGGAAACAATTTGGATGAATATTGACTAGTAGTGTTTGTTAGCACCGTAACTCCTTGCAAAACATGCTAAAAAGTTACATTTCTGAGCTTTAACCATGATCAGCTACATCACATTTCCACCAGGTGGAAAATTTTATTTATTGTTCAAACCATTTCTTTACTTGTGGTAAAACCATTTAAATACCTTGAAAAATGTGATTAAATACACCAGCAAATATTTTTCTATTGCCTTCAAGTGGTGAAGTTTGCCATTACCTTAAAGTATCAAGCAACTTTGCTATCAAAAATTAAACGTTACTTCCCCATACAGCAAAAACACATATTTATACAAAGTAGTATTCTTAATTTTTACTGATTTTCAATTTTTACCAAGTTTTTGTTTTGACAGAGACAGTATGCTTTGTAGTACTATAATATTATAGGAGTTTACACACTTTACACAATTGACACAAAAACACCACTTACAAATACAGACAAAACAAAAGAATCTCAAAAGTAGCTCAACCTGAAATACTCTGTGGAGGCCTACTTTCAAATTTGGGGGTCTACCTTGAGGAGCATACTTGACAGGAATGAAGCACTGACCGTGTACACAAAATGACCAGAAGCAATGTGCCCTTTCGGCAAAAAAGAAAAATGATACCATTAGGCGTTAGCAAATCATATTTCCCTCAAATCCTTGTCTGTTAGCCACCCAGGGTAGTCTTTTCAGTTTGATCATCAGAGACTTGGGAGCTATTTATGGAAATACATGAGACGATAACAGGGCTGAGGGAACGTGTGGCCGAGTGCCGCTGTCCTTTCCCCGACCTGTGTCACTGTGCAGTCTGCAAGGAGATTAATGGAGCAACGTGGTTCAAGAAAAATACAAACAACCCGCGTCACAGGCACACCTCGGCTCAGGGTCAGGGCCGGGCCAGACAGCGTAGTAGCCTAGACTCCACTGCTGTAGCACAGCCCTTTCAGCTCCTTAACAACACTGTAATGAGCCTGTGATTAAAGCTGACGCAAGATAAGCCCTGACCAGTGATGTCAGCAGAGATCACTTCTCCACTGCGATCAGCCATGCACAACACAGGAGCTTTCCAGATACTGAAGGCACAGACTTCGACTCTCATTGGTGGTGCCAGCTTTCACCCAAAACAAAGCTGCTGCTTTTGGCTGCAACCATCGGATTCCTGGCTCGCTCTCGGCATCCCTAGGTTAAGTCGCTAGTAGAAATGAGATTAAGGGAATTGGAACGCTAGAGCAATCAGCCATCGAGTGGTAGTGGGGAAAAAGACCCCGTTAAAGGAGAGGAGGGTTTAACAGAGCTGTGAGCTTTGATTAGAGTCCTGCCCTTAACCGCATCCGATGAGTAAGGCTGTCCACCCCCACATTTACAGCCAGTGCTGACCTGCTCTTTTCCTGTAAATAAGTGACGTGTCCTTAATGGTGTACAGACCCAGCCATGGGAAAAGGTTTCCAGCCTCATCAGTCCTTCCTCGTAACAAAAGCGCCACATTTCATTGCACCTCCGTGAACAAAGGAGTTTGGCCTGCTCTCAATACGGAAATAAATTGAGGAGAATGGCAGCCTGAGGGACGCTCGCCTCACAAGTGACCCTTAAACCTGGGGTAAACCTTGTGGCGTCAAAACAAAGATTAGCTGCTCCTTTTCACTCTGGAAAAAGTGCAGACAGCTTCTGACAGTTGTTCCCAGTTTGGAGATGGGGGGGTGGGGGGTGGGGTGCCCGTCATAAAGCCGGGGCTAGGAAACAGGATAAGCACTCGAGCCGAGGCTATAAAATGCTCGCTGGGAACTTGAAAGCCACGAAAGCGAAGTCGAGGGCTGCCATCTGGAAACAATAAACAAACAAAAACTAACCAAACAAACATTATGTGTAGGGAAAAAAAAAAAACATGACTGTAACCAACTTGCGGGTTGACTAACATGGAAACACACATGCATCATTAGGATGAGTGATGTGGACACAGACACCTGTCCTTGGAGAATAGAGATTTGAAAGTGTGTGTGTGTGGAGTCGGGATGTTGTGTTTGTGAGTGTGTGTGTTTGTGTGTGTGTGGCAGGACCGTGGCTGGCTTCTAATGAGCTGCAGCACTAACAGGGCGCTGCTCCCAGTGATGTGACCAGGGGCCCATCACACACCCCATTGAGGGGACAAAGCAAACAGCCGTACTCGCCTGCTTGGCTTCTGCTACAAACTTCTGCACCCAGTCACCACACACATGCACACGCACACGCTGATAGGATCACCAAATGGGGAGGGGTCATCATGAGTAACCACTCTGAACAGAGGACATCCAGGTGGCTCACAAAAGCAGCAGAGTCAGAGAGGACTGAAGGCCTTGTGATTGTGGTCAGGCTCTTTAAGAAGGGAAGCTTTAAGAAATAATTTGTGATGACCTTGAATTTGGACTGAGGTCACGCTGTATGGCACCGCTATTTTGCTCAGGTTAATGCTCAGTCTTACAAGGTAATCCAGCGAGCCATTATTGGAAGAGATAAAACTGGTTGGTCACACATGGGTGAGGAACTAAACATACCAGGTTGGGCAAGGCTGGAAAACAACAGACAAAATGAGAAAAAATGACATTTTAAAGCATGATGGGATGTTAACTAGAAATATCATTTAAGTATGCGTGGTCTTAAAGGAAATGTCTCTACAAATACATTTATGAATACTTAATTACACCCAAAACCAAACCAAACATTCCACTTTGAATAATCATTTTGGTGCTTTTACTTGATTCATAAATAACAACCAGAGACGATAGTCTGAAGTATTTCCAAAACACTTGCACCTAAAAATATTCATAAAACAACAAAGCAAAATATAGAATTACTCTAATTAAATTCATAACACATCTCCTGTTTAAGGGAACAGCAACAACCAATTCAGTACAAGAAATTCTCCAGCTCGTTAAAAAGCAATTATAAGGAAAAACTCAGCAACATAAATGCTCCATTTAATAGCTTCAATAAAATTAACATTAAATCCACAATATTCCTGGAGCTTTAGTTTCAGCCTCACTCAAAGTTCATCCAACTCACTGGGGCTGAAGCTTGGAAAAGGTAAGAAAATTACAAAGCATTCATAAAAGCTACAGCTGGCGCTTTAGAAGTCCGAAGCGTTTCGCAACAGAACGAGAGTAAATGGCGTGCCTGGTCACAAATATAAGCACAGACGACACTTTAGTGCCTAAGCCGAATGGAGACAGATTAAGAACGTGTAACTCATGACGGGCAGCTCCACCTATCGTCCACGGTCCACCGCCGCACTCGGACGGCCCGCTGTGAAGCCGCACTCATTTCCAAAGATAATGAGAAGCGATGAAACGTTGGCTGGGCTGAGGATTCTCACAGGGATGTCAGAGAGTGGGACCCATCCTCGGGGCTCCACACTCTCCATTTACATGTGCGGCACCATGGGAAATCTGCTCCCGCTATTATTACTCCTCTTATGCTTATGTTCTGTAAATATTTTTTTGCATTTTTTTTTCTCCAGTCCAGTCATTAAACAAAGGAGGGACGTCCTTTCATCGCATGTTCCAGTGCAAGTAACTACATTTCTCTGCAAGTTCTATTTGCTGTAGCCTTTTCTTTAGGAATTGTTCATCAGACTTACCACATGCAGTTTATAGCCTTCTGTTATTTACAGAGGTAAATTACGATAGGCTATAAAACAGAATCGGTTTTCCAGCAATGCATGCCACCAAATATGCTTCATGTAGAAACAAATATTCTATGATTACACAGCATGCATGTAAACTAACAAATGTTGACAGGAATAATTCATGACTGCTTTGTTGGGAAGTGGGATCTAAAACATAATCACAATTTAATGACTTCATGACTCCAATGTTTATATTTTATTGAACATTCGAACAATTCATTTCTGACGGTGCAGTGGAAAGTGATTTATTAGTCCAACAGCAACCTACAGCAACTTCAAACGTTTTGAGGATGTAAATCATATTTTTTGGGCTAAATCAAAATTAATTGTAATTGCGATGGTGGATTACTTGCATCAACTGAAACTTAAAATGTGTCACAGTGCTTGTTCCAAATTTGAAACTCTTCATTTGCTGCCAGTCTGCCATGCCAGTCCAGACCTGAACAGAACATTGTGAACACTGACCTCGTGAGGACAAAGAGGGAATTACAACTCTATTCAAACTTCTACAACTGCTGCTTTTCAAGGCAGCCAGTGCGGCCCGTGAACAGCTGAAGTTCATTACAGAGTGAACATTATTCAACAAGCCCAAAAATCAAGGAGACTGTAGTCCATAAAGAAATTGCTGTTCTCTAGTTCTGTTTTTCTCTGAATGAAGCTGCTCATTTAATCTCAGCACTGTAAGCATATCAAGAGGATAAAGACTGATAAACCAATTACCAACCTGAGCAGTGCACTGTAAAAATAGCCTGTTAGGGCTATACAAGGGCAAGAAAATAATGGATACAGCTTATTACATGAACTTCAAAATGTTTATTTAGGGACTATCAATAAATACAATGGTCATATACAAAACAGCTAAGACTAAAAAAACACAGGGCACAAGGTGCATGGATCTTTTCTATTACTTAATGCTGTGTGTGTGTGTTTATTTATATATTTATTATTATTCACAGTATATATATTAATAACAATATATATTATTTATTATTATATATTAATATATATTATTTATTATTATTCAACAAAAATATACAAACACACACACGAATATAATAATAAAAAAAAATATATATATA
>JBBKCR010000002.1:6653216-6665716 GCA_037577295.1 Ladigesia roloffi | reverse complement strand
CTACTGAATAGAGAGTCCTCAACAAATTTCTCTATTTTTGAGATTTTGTGATTGTTCTACATATTTTATTATGTTTTTTTTTGCTGCATGTAAAAGTGCAGTGACAAATAAAAGCTTATCATCACCATCAAGTCAATGTTGTCTTAAGATTCAGTTTCAGTTCTAATTAGCAATTTATCTGACTTGTATTTTATACATACATTGCTGTTATGGTTTGAAAGATCAGGAGTTAATCCATGCCCTACACGTAATTCATAGGGACAGTATTGGGTGGCAGCAATTCAGTCAAATTGGTTATGCTTATATTACAGCCAGTTCCCCTGAAATGAATGGAAGGGATTGTCTGGGCAGCTGGGAGAGCAGTAGGTTCAAACGAGGCCTGCTGTGCACCACTACTGCTAACACGCTCATAGCGGCTGTCCTACAATAACAGCCTTATTTTACGAGTGATGATTGTCCTGCATGGTTGTCACAGATGATGCACTCTCCTATCAATATCAAGACATTTCTTTTTCTCTGTTCACCTTTCCAGCCTCATCTGGTCATATGTGGTAGAATAACTATTTTAATGACAGAAATGGTGTCTATATCACACAAGGCCATATATGCAATGACTTATCTGGGTACCTCTAAAACAGCATTTTAAACAACAGGTGAAGCACAGATGCGAAATCAAACTCAGGCAATATAACTTGGAAAATTCCACTCATGGGTTACTTGGAAACTGCCCTTTTTTCCTTCCTGCCTTCATTAAACACAATTGTTGTCCACTAATCCAGTTTTGATAGCATTTGGCACATTTTCTTTGGATCACAGCAAGATGCTCAACTTCTATTCTGGTCTCCCCTAGGAACCACTGAGCCCCCAGAAGAAGCCAGAATTTGGTGGAGCCAAAGAGGGCTGCATGCCGTCTGATGCAAGTCACTCAATACCGCACACAGTGGCTGCAGATGCCTGTAATTTGGCCCAGTGTAGTAAAACCAGGTAACTCACAGCACACATTTAATCCAAGTCTAAAATTCAGCCATCCTTTGTAAAAAACTAATGTTCAATACAGGTTCAATACATTCAATACTTTTCACAGCACAATACATGTCTCATCTCGCTTGCAGTCCTTTGTCCCCCCCCCTGATAGGAATGGACAATGCATCACTGGGGTTTGATGTCTCTGATGTCTGGGTTCATTAAAAATCTTGAAATAGTGCCAGGACTGGGGCCTGGAGATTAAAGGAATATAAAAGGATGACAAAATTTATGGATGGCAAGTCACCACCTCACTCTGGCATTTCTAATAAACAAATGGTTTCTCATTCCAATTTAAATTTCTCATTATACTGTGACTTTTTGTAAATGTGTTTTGATTTACCAATATTTTATCTGTAAAACTGCATAATTGATTAGATTTACATGGCTCTGATATTCAACTCCAAGCTTGCCCAAAATAGAGAGAGGGAGAGAGGGAGAGAGAGGCAAACTGCAGAGGTGTTATCACATGACATGAAACAAGGGCATGTCAGGAAAGAGAAAAAATAATTGCAGATGCTTGAAACCCCTGACACATTTTTTTTCTTTGAAAAACATTTTTAGACTGATACACTTGATCTCATGACAGCAAGGACAGTAGAGTCTGTTTTTTACTCATATTAACAAATATTAATATCACTGACAAATATGGTGTGTGTTTAGATTGCTGTATTTAACAGACATTTTAGAAAAGCGCATGACTTTAGTACAATTAGCGTCTTTAATTATTCAATAAATGCTGTCAAAAAAGGGTCCCCTAGTACAAACAACAAAAATCTATCCCACATGGCCTTTAAGGTCAAATATTTATACCATATAAAAGTTTTAAAGTTTAATTGAATATTCCATTAACTTTCAGTGGAGAACGGGCATATATATCCTTTTAATAACTGTCCTTTTGTAAAAATAAAATAAAACAGATGGTGTGTGAAAGAGAAAATGCTACTTTAAATGCTAACTGAGAGAAATAGGTATAACTAAATACAAATCATTGAGGATCTAGTGCTAGTTCAGCGAAGCAAACATTATTAAATGGACTAGTTATTGCAGCTAATGATTAAGGGACTATGCCAGAGATTTTATATTGTATATTCTGAAATATTAGAAACGAATTGGCAATTCAATGGCTAAATAACACACTAACACAGAAAAAGGGATTCAATTCAAATAGTTGCTTCTAAGTTAAGCACGGCTACTGTTTTGAGGTTTGCTTTTTTTTATCAAATTTCTAAGCTGTAACACATTTTATTGATGGACATACATGAGTACACCTGCATATATGTGTACTGATGTGTATGTAGCCTATTATTCTGTTTTCAAAATTGAAGCACCTACCAGTGTATGCATATGTTGCAAATGTGTTTTGGGTTTTTCTCTACAGAGAAATGCAATGAGCCATATGTAAAAAGCAAATAGAAGTTAGCTTGGAAATATAATGCCTTTAATATAAGGTTTATTTAAAAAAACTCACATTAAAAAACATTTCCATAATTTCTATTCCATGCCTAGGGACTGGATAGGGTGCAATATATTCCAGTGCTGTATAGACATTGGATATTTGAAGCAAGAAAATGTGTATTCATTACAATTTACACATGTATAATAATCGATAGCCAAGATTGTAATGGTGCGCTATGCAAGGTTTTGGAAGGACCTGTTAATTTTTTCTTTCAGAATACAAATAAACGGTGACATGGACAGACTTTTTGCACCTAAAGCTATTTCCATTAGCAGGTGCAAGTTCAGATCAGAGAAAAACGTGTTTTCATCCCAATTCATGGATAATAACCAACAGGCAAAAATGTTCTGGGGGCTATGCTGGATTTTGGATATATATATATATATATATTTTTTTTTTTTTTTTTTTTCCTTTAAGGATAAAAAATCAAATGATGACAAGGGTAGATAAATATTTGTTTTTAACACCTCCTGTTATTAGCAGAGCAAGTAGGGAGAATACACGTGTCTGGAGCAGGAAATAAATGTGATAAAGCCATCGTTTCTTCTGATTTAAAATGATAATGAATTTCTTAGGACAACAATAAGTCTTCCTTTGCAGAGAGCAGGGATTCCCTTAAAAAGTGCAGTGCCTCTTCACACGCTGGCTGCCAGCGGTGGTCCCGCGTAAAGGCCCCTGAAGAGCTCAGCCTAAATTGAACCCAGTGCCGGGTGTCAGGAGCTGCGTGTGTCAAGATCTCCAGTCCTCCGAGCCGTGGCGTGGTGAGGACACCCGTCTTTAAGAGTTGCCTGCTCGCATTAGCGCGTCTGAGGATCCGCAGCCCTTCATTACCAGCCGCCTGCACCCGAGCCCCGCATTTACAAATGATATCATGACGATTTTTCACGCTTTTCAGCGCACTGATGTTTTACCGACTCATTTCCTGTGATACCTTGTTACGGATCCAGCTGTGAAGAAGAGATGGCCCCCCGTGGCGCCTGCGCAATGACCTGGAAGCGCGCGGCCTGCAGCATGTGCTGCACTGACAGAGCAGCAGGACACCGTCACAAGCCCTCTGCTGCAAACTTTCCCCTCTCCCTCTCTCTCTCACTATCTCTCTCTCTCTCTTTCTCCATCTCTCTCTCTCTTTAACAGATGAGTAAGCACCGGCCCCTCTAGGTAATCGCGGGTTTTCCTCTTGTCCTTTTTGGTGGCATTTTTTCTCTTATAGTTCTGCTCTTAAGGGCACTGCGCGGTGCTTATGGGAAGGGGGAGGAGGGGTCTTGTCTGTGACAGGATCACTGTGGGGTTAAGCAACTATTCAGCTTTAAATCAAGAGGGGTCCTATGTTAGACAAATTGTTCAAATAGATACAGGCAGGCAGACACATATATAGATGGATGGATGGATGAATGTAATTATGGATGGATAGATGTACGGCTGACTGATAGATAGATAGAGAGATAAATTGATAGCAAGTGGGTAACAAGTAAAGCTTTGATGACTAACTATCAGGTCAATAAAACCTAATTCCCAGCATTTATCTCTCTGCCTTTTGGCTCATAATATCTGAATCCACACTGATAACAGTGCTAAGACCTGTTCTACTGTCAGACCATCAGTTGAGTGATAGGCTTCTCTGATTGTGGAAGCATGTTAATCTATTAAACAGTGGCATTATACAGTCACTATCTGACATGGACTCTGTCAGATGTTTCAGTAATGGCAGGAGATGTTTCACAAACATGAAGTCCTTGGGTGCCAGAGCTGGACTGAAGATACAGGACTGTGGAACCATTGAGCCGGCAGTGCCAGGCGTGTTAATAGAATCCCAGGAAATGCGGTTAAGGGGGGAAATTCCATCCTTTTCCTCTTTTTTTCCCCTGAGTTCGGTGGATTGACCCTGACTCTTACTTTCTCACTTCATTTAACTGAATTAATGAGCAGACTCAGGCCTGTTTAAGAAGATCCCCTTTTGTAGCGGCCTTGTTTACAGCAAACATGTGGTGTGCAGGTTTAAGATGAATAAATAGTCCCAACCCCAAGGCTTAAGGTGAGCCATGTTTAAAATGTAACATGCTCATGGCATACCAGATAAAACCGCACGACCGTTTTGGTCCATTTAATCATCTTCTTCATTTTTTTTTGACAAATGACCTCAAAGCATTAAAAAGTTTAAACCATGTGCGTTAAATTCCAACCTTGTGCATGTTATATATACTGTAGCCTCCAGCAGCAATCTTGTAACTGTTGCTTATCCATCCGTTTTGTTCAATATTAATGGAGTGGGTCTCTCTCTCTCTCTCTCTCTCTCTATCTCTTTCTCAACTCCAACCTTTCCACCTCATCAAAAAGACAAGGACAATATGCTGCCTTATTTCAATATGTACTACGTTCATGTGATCTCAGAGCTGATATGAGTTCATGCATTATTCATGTTCAGCTTTGCATAAGCATCCCCCCCACATCATCCTTGTCATTTACATGCTCAACATTATGAAATTGGCTTGCCATAAGCATGGCTTCGCAAAGTGGTCACAACTGGCTAGTTAGTAAGGACACGACTTGCACTGGGGAGAAGCACCAAATGCCACTCCAGTGACCCGTGAATTTTGAAAACAAGCAAACATTGACAGTAAGACAAGTGATGGCAGCGTCTGATTATTAATACATAACTGCGACCAGGAAGCTGTGTCTTAACATGTCCCTCTGCCAAACCTGTAGCCGGGCTCGGCACTCACCTGAGAAAGCTGGCAAAGAGAATAACATGCATATGAAATCAGCATATAAAAATGCATACTATGTTTGATGGGACCTAAATGTGGTTGCTACTAGTATTACTTTTACTACTACTGCTAATAATAATAATGATAATACTAATACTACTACTACTACTACTACTAATAATAATAATACTTAGTATATATTAATGCTTGTAGTCATTTTGGAAATGTTCTTATCAGTCTTCATCAACATTTTTCACAATATGAAAAATAAGCTTCTGTGTTAAACTGATGAAGAAACTTCTTTGTTTTGTTTTGTTTTGTATAATAACGATATTTATTATTTAATAGCTGCTGTTGCTAGGTTGGATAAGCTTTAGGAAAATATCAGTTTACTGTAAAAATGTTGTACAGTTGAGTTTTGGTCAGAATGGATAAATCAGACCTTTACAGCATTTTGATTCACTACATTGACTTGAGTTTCCAGTTTGAAATACTTTGCTACCAAGCTGTCCTCTGTCGTTGTAGCCACTGGATGCCACAATGATAAAGGCCTAGAATTTGTCACTCGGTTAATGGCAGCTCAAGTTCACAGCACAAAACTGCCGATCTATCCAGAGTGCACCAGGTAAAGCAAAAGTAAGGTCCATAAATATGTAGGTGTACTATAATTATCACTGACCTTCATCTCTGTTGATGCCATATTTCGATCAGACAGTGTACTGTTACATAGTCATGGATGTAGTGTTGCTTTTTAAAATGCGAACACAATTATAGAGGTCAGATTTACGTATTCTCAAAACTACTAAAAAGTATGTAGTGCTGTCCTTTCTTATTGGGCTGAACTGAGATATTAATCAATGTTGTGTAAAGCTTCTTCAACCTCTCAGCAGCTACTAGAGAGGACAGGCGGAGCATGAACAGGTCAGTGTTATGCACTATTTCAGCCCCAAAAAATTTGTTTCAATTAAACATCTGTGCAATCCTGAATGGGTCCCAAGAGTAGAATCAGTCCTTGAACAAATCCACATGACAACAATCTCTCAACATTGAAGAAAGCTCTCATGATGTCTTCTCGTTTTTTAATTGAACGATGACCTTTCTATCACAGTTCCAGCAGGCTGATCAGCTGCACACTCGCTCTCCTCTAGGCAAACATGAAGCAATTCACACTGTCACAAAAGTCATTCACATTGCTGAAAGAAATCCCATAATTAACACATTAAAGTGCTCAAGGAACCAAATCTGCTCTTGCCCTCTCATCACCCCCAAAGTGTGGGCCACTCTATAAAGCTCGTTTATGTTAGCACCTTTTTGATATAAATATCCCTCCCTCCCTGGGCACGAGTGCAACTGTCAGCGGAACATTTGTTTTTCAGGGTTCACCACTGAGGGCTGTTAAACAGGAGTGGAGCTCTGACAAGGTGTTAAAAACGTACACCAACACTTACTATTTTGCCCTTGAGAAAAGTTTAGCAGCTCAGCAGATGGGGGTTAATCTGGCACCGTTTTATTTTTCCCAAAGACTAATCAGCTCCACCGAGCCTCCAGACCCCGTGTGATCATGCCGAAGGAGTCAACTATGGGCTCACTCTCCTCTCTTCAGCGCTTTTGAAGAGAAACTGTAAAATGTTTCATTGGGTCCATGATGTCTGAGAAGAACTTTTCCATGCTAAGCTTGGAACAGGAGTAAAAGAAGAGGATTTTCTTCATCACCACAACTTTCTAATTAGAACATTAACAGGAGATTTAAAAAGCCTATATAAAAGCAACACACCTCTACAGTTTTATTACTATTGTCAGTATAGTTATATGTAAAAGCTGAAAATCCAGTTAATTAAACGTTTTGTTCATTTTCTGAGTAAAAATGTGTTACCACACTAGGAGGAACAAACATATAAATATTTATTTAATGCTTATACCCCGTCTAATTGTTTTCACACAAAAACTTTGTTTATATGTACATTTAACTTTACAGGGGGGATTTTTGAAACTTTCTGATGTACATTACCAAAAACACTTCACACAAACAAGATGTCACTCTGCTGCATTTTGAACTGAAATTATAGGTCCAGACATAATTAACAAAAAAAAATTGTTGCAAGTAGTAAGTGTGTATTACTAAGCTCAGAAAGTATGTTCAGTGTAGAGATTATTTATTTACATACATACAAACACTCTGGCACCTGGGGATACTCTTATCCGTACCTACTTATATATCCAGAGATGGATAGATATATACGTTCATTTACATTAACGGCATTTATCAGAGGCCTTTATCCAAAGCGACTTCCATTCTTAACTACAGGGGACAGCCTCCCTGGACCAGCTTGTTAAGGGTCTTGCTCAGGGACCCAGTGGAGATAGGATTCAAACCCAAAACCTCATGGTCCAGAGGCTAGTATCCTACCCACTGAGCTACCTCCACCCCCGATAAATACGTAGATAGATGCAGAGATTTATCATACTCTCAGTTGTTTTTTTTACAGTGCAATGTCTGCTTATTTATATATTTCTATTTATTTGTTGTACCGTGAGTCTTATGCTCATCCCGTCATCTTATACTACACTTCGTGCATGGACTAGCTTGTGGGGGTGGGGCTAGGAGGGCGGGGCTTCGGCCGAGTCAGCCAATCAACGTGTGCGGGCCGCTCGGTCCCGCCCCGGAGCCTCAGTGGCCGGGCTGTCAGTCCTGAGGCTGATTGGTCTTAATGAGCGCGCCGCTGTCAGCGCGCATCTCCTCCCGCGGGACACTTGTAGAATGTGGCAGACACGGAACCTGCTGGAGTCCCGGGAGCTCCTCGCACTGCCGTACGAGAGAGAGGGGAAAAAACCTCGCGCGGGAAAAAAACACCAGTAAACACACAAACAAGACAAGAGGGTGGACACGCACAGAGATTCGTGGCGGGTTGACCTGACCCAACCCTTAAATACTGTCCCCCAGGCACGCTCTCCATACGGCCAGAAAACCCTCTAGAGAACCCTCCAGAGAACGCTGCACAAACCCCCCCATAAAACACCCCCGAGAACCCTTCAGTGAACCCCACCGAGAACCCTCCAGTGAAAAATGCAGAGAACCCTGCAAGACTACCTGACTTGCCCTGCATTCACTGGGGAGCTTCTTTCTTTCTTTCTATTTTTATTTATGTATTTGTGATGACATATTTCCCTACTTAGAAATAATATCCAGGATTACATTTGTATACAATTTTCAGTGAGTTCAAATCATATACATTATGTACAAAATCTCCTTGAGGTGTTATATTATTTCTTTCTTTTTTCTTATTCTAATTGTGTTCACATATTTTCCTACATACGAATCACATGTGGGAAAGCTTCTGTAATACTATTTTAAGTGAGTTCAAATCATGTTCAGAATAAGACCTTATAAATATCCTATAATTACTAAAGCTCTTGTATATACCAGCATTTTCTTTACGAAGCACATATTGCCTTGTGTAAGCTCATGTGTAGGTTAAAGTCACCTTTCCTGCTGCGTGAGCACACCCTAACGCATGTCTAGATTGGTGGAGACAGTGGACGTCTGGCCTAATCTCTGCATAGGGTGAGGAAGGTCACATCGAAGATCTCTCAAGAGGCGTCTTCGAGGACCAGCCTCCACCCCAAATTCCTCCTGGGCACCCTCCTGGAAAATGGCACGAAGGTTTACTAAACATCATTGTGACCATGGCACCAATTACAGTTAATATACATCAAATGGCTTAAGCAGAGGCCTAGGAACAGCCTGATCACTCCGATAACGCCAACTGTCACTCTGTTAGTCGCTGAGCGGTGCTGCTGGGATAATTAGTCCACGCTCTGTGAATAAAACAATATGAAAACAGCCAAAATGACATCCAAAATATGGGCCCTGGCTCAGATGACCTGAAAACCGACAATCACATGGACAGAGGAACATGGCTAAGTCGTCGAACATGAGATGAAGCACAGGGACGGGTGTATGGTAGCTTTGTTTAAAAACAGAGTGTCCATGTTGGTGCAAGCCGCTACCCCAAAACACAGTAATTGTGCCGGTTGCGTTTGTATTAGGTTCTGCCTAGGATAAGTATTAAAGTGAGTCTCTCAACTGACAAACTACTGTACATTCTAAATATTTGTGCTTCTTCATTATCATGACCGCATCAACAACAGCTTCTTAAACAGATTCCCAGCTAATTAAAACTAAACCGAATTTCAGGTGAATTCTTATAACCATATAAACTTCTGGTTAAAAGACAGATGTCTCTGAAGATAGACAGTTTCTTATAGAAACTACTGATGTTTTGGAAAACAAAATGTTTTGGAAATTGTACATAATCTTATTCCCCCTAAAATGTTTTAAAAAATCTTATAATCCAAATAAAATGATTTGATATGTTAGTGTTTTCAGACATATCTCTTCATTCTGATTCTGCAGCTTGATTACCACACACAAACCTGAAGAGGCCAAAATGAAATATATAAATGTTGCTCTATCTGATGTAAACATTTCCACTTGCCTCTAAAAAGTGTTGTTACTGTAGTGAGTGAGATATTCTAGAAATTCTCCTCCCTTATGATGACATATCTGGATGGGATTAGGTTTGAAGTACATTTTTTATTCATATTGATTGGTCGATGAAGGAAGCCAACAACATCACAGATCCACCATAATACTCCCTGGTGGGGATGTGGTTCTTTTCCACAGGGCTATCTTTGTGTTTATTCCAAATCCCCCTTGGTGCTTGTTGTCAAAAAGCTTGGTTTTGGTCAGATCAGACCACAGAACACAGTTCCACGAACAGTTCCAATAGTGTCAGGCAAAATGTGGGCACTTGAGTTTGTTGGTTCTTGACAGTAGAGGCAACACTACCAAACAAACATTTAATCAAACTGTAATCTAAGTGTTTTCTTACTCTAGTTTGGCAGACATTTTGACCTAAAGTCTGTAATCCCCTCATCTGTAATCCTTGGATATTCTTTAGCCATTCAAACAATCCTGCTTAATTTTCGGGAGTCAATCTAGATGTACAACCTCTTCCAGGGAGACTCTTAAGGTCTCCAGTAACTGTAAAGTGTTTAATTATAGCATAAATGGTGGAAATTATTATTGTATTCACCAGTCTTTTTCATACTGACTGACAACTTACAGAAATTGTGTGTCACCTCGTGTATATACCCCAGTGAAACATGATGTCTGACCATTTAAACATTCATAATCACATTTATGTGAGATCTTTCTCATACAGATCTCTAGTGATGTCTGCAACTTTAGAAATTTTTTTTTTAGATTTTTAAGATTTTTTCAAAAAGATTTTTCTTCCAAGAATTTTACTTCAAATATATTTTTGTAAACATTTTACATGAAAGAAAAAAAAAAGAGTCACGACTGGTTGAACAGTGAGTGTTATCCATGTTTATCAGGAGTGCCAGTATTTCTAGAGAGGACTGCCACTATGGTAAGATTCTTCAAACCAATACAAGAGAGAAAATGGATCGTTCAAATGACAGATGACACATCAGGTGAGGACAACAAACTAAACATTGAAGTTAATAAGACTGTTTTGGCTTCTTTTGTTTCATTTTACAACCAAGGGTAATAATAATCCAACTGATTGTATTTGTAATGATATTATACCTATAGTTCAGTGGCTAGGCTAGCAATCAGAGCTCCTTGACTCCACAGGGATTCCCAGCAGCTTCGCGGTGTATCTTTGTAATGCATGCAGTGAACATTAATGAACAGAAACATAAAACTAATGAATACATAATTTAGCGTGACAATAAGTGACATCAAAAAGGACATCTAATTTGAGGATTCAACGTTTTCTATCAAAATTAGGGGGCACATCTACAGTGTAGGTCAATGGTAAGATGCTTCTATAAAGTTTTTGGATTTTCTGGACAGTGAGGTTGTCAGTTGTAATTGTGATGATTTAAATGTTGGTGTGAAAGCAGACTTAGTGCTTCTTTAAGGTCCCGTGATCACGGCGGGCATGTGAACCTGTGTAAAAGAGGTCAGCTGCCTTGTGACAATGACGGATGTTAAATATAGATGGGGCAGTTTGTGGCACACTGTAAGGTGTGAAGTCACCAGCAGTTCAAGTGGATATTTAGCTATGGCGTCTGTCTCACATGTTAAAACAAACAGTCTTTATTATGAGCTGTAGGTGTTATTTGTTGATGTGTTACAGGAGTGCCATCGTCTAGAGTCCCAGATACGACACCAGATGTGGGCACCTTATCAGAAAAAGACAGAAGTGCACCAGTGCGGATATATTTCCTGCCTTCCTCTCAGTCTCTCCCTCCCACTCATGTTTCTCTGCCTCACACACACACACACGCAACCACAGTTTTCAGGAAGTTGCAGAATACGTGTATCTGACACATATTAAAATATATAGGGAATGGCATGATAATGTCTATATACATTATTATTATAGAACCTATTATTATTATAAATATGTTCCTATGTGTAGTATACATTTAGCACTTTACTTTACACTTCAGTAAAATATGAGCCAAAAAACAGGGCTCATAAAACTCTGTGACAGCTATATAATAATTACAAATGTGTGGCATGCTTAATCTTATGCGACATCTGCATAAGCCTTTCAAGACAGCCGGCATAAACCATTATAAACATTTAGAAAAGTCTATTCCAATTCTTATCCCTTTATGGTGCAGCTGTGATGTAATTTATGTCGATATAGGTTTATGTCATGTATCATTAAATATACAAATGCTACTCTTCAGTAAATTGCTCCTGAATTCAATGGGCCCTAAATTTAAGTCTCAGTAAATAAAAATTATTTTGCCCTTTAGTGTTTTAAAAATGAAACTTTTATTTGAAAGCAATTTACAAGGACAGGAGTAATTTTTTCTGATACAACAGGCTTGACTGTTTTTTCCCTGGTCATGACAAGCAAACAAACACACATGCCTTGCATGGCAGACAATCGGGGCGCGGCTCATCTGCGTGAAGCCAGCTGGCTGCGGGGTCTCCACGAGCTGAGTACTCGTCCCCCGCTGAGTGCAATTGAGAAACTAAACCTGTTTTAACTCCTCACACAGCCAACAGCCAGCTTGACAGACACTGTCAATCTTTGTAGCACTACAACACTATTTACTAGCCACAGAGACTCTGGACCCACACACAAATACACATACATGCTACTTGCAGTAAATACATCTATTTTTGCTCAAAGGTTCATGTATTGTTATTTACCCACAATAACCAACATTGCTTTGAATTGCAACTAAATGTCTATCTATCTATCTATCTATCTATCTATCTATCTATCTATCTATCTATCTATCTATCTATCTATCTATCT
>JBBKCR010000002.1:6640157-6651079 GCA_037577295.1 Ladigesia roloffi | reverse complement strand
TCTATCTATCTATCTATCTATCTATCTATCTATCTATCTATCTATCTATCTTTCTATCTATCTATCTATCTATCTATATAGTTCTGGATCAAAAATGCCATAACATCTCATTCCAAAGGATGAAGCTTCATCGCTCCTGAGCATTTTTTTACCCCCTAACCCACAGTTAGCACCCAGCATGGTAATCTGACTAATTCAGGTGATTAGTAATCAGTACCTCATAAAGCAGAATGAGGTGCTTGTGTAGGAATTTAACAGAAACGGGCATGGAATTGTCATCATACTCATAGATATACTGATTTAAAAAGAAATCAGTTTTTTTCAGAAGCTGTATATATAGTATGTATATTAGCAATATATATATAAAGTGTTTCCAGATTGCAAATGCAGAAATGACCTACATCTTATCAATGACACATTTTCTTACCGTATATTTAGACCCGTTCTACCCACACACAAACACTCAGCAGTTCGTCCAGACTGTGTCATTTTGTCTCTGGCCTCCATACAGAACAAACCCACACTCTTTCCTGAAAAGACCCTATTCCTGAAGAGGAAGCGGTAAATAAATGGAATGCTAAATCTGACAGCCGGCGAAATGTTGTGCGGGGTGTCTGCACGCGAGCAGAGCTGACTGACATGGTCAAAGATGGGCATCCGGAGAGCCATGCGTAATTGGTGATGATGGGAACGGACACAAGCCACATGAGGCCAACGACAAAGGGCTGCCATCACCACCAACAAAGGGCCGGCGGGAGGCCCGGCCATATGCGCCGGGGCAGGGCATCTTCAAAGGCAGCCAGAGTGGCGCTACTGTCCAATTTCACACCCATACAGCTCTCCCAAAAATAATAGTTCAGTGTATCATTATCCCTCATCTAGGACATGTTCCCAAGTTGAGGATCCAAGCAGCTGGGGAGTGAGAAAACTAGAAAAGGGGCCTTTATTGGACTGAAAGCAACTAGAGTTACAAATGACAAGTCTCACACACACAAACAGACAGACACACACACACACACAAACATATACACACACATTTACAGACAACAAAAACAGACACATACACACACACATCTGAGCAGTTTGAATTCATAGAAACATGCTGCTTGGTCATAAAAGGTATTGTTTTTTTTGTTTTTTTTAAGCTCATATTTAATTTTTTTGCTCTGCCAAGTTGATGAATTTGACTGAGGATCTGAATTTTAGTTCTTGACCAGCTCTAGTGTTCAGTTCCCCCTACTGGCCTTGGCTGGAATAACAGCTCATATGATTTAATATGTGATTTTGACTATAGTTTGTATTAAAATGCTTTAATCACGCATGTGTGTCCTTCATTTTACATTCATTTGGGCTATTTGCATCTTTTTGAAATAAAGCAAGTCGTTATCTGCGACACGCAGAAACGATAGTCATGGATGGCATAGTATATTTGACATTTGGCATGGCATTTTCCATCGCATGAATAATTACTGCGATCCATGTCTTAGGTGCGTGGACCCCCGCGTGGATCTTCAAGACAATTCCTATGATAGCGCCGTAATGCTTTTTCTCTTAAAAAAAAGGTTCTTGACTCGGAAATTCAAAAAAATTCTTAACACTTACACACTTCATTTACAGAAATGGCTTAAAGATTAAGGATCTTAACAATGATTAATTCAACCATTATTTGGTTGGAGGGAGGGAGCCAAAAGGGTTTTTTTATGGTAAAGAGTGTCGAATATCTGCAGATACTCTGGTCAAAGTGGTGTTTAAATGATTAAAGAGATCACTACTGTCACTGGTGTCTGCATTTACAAGCAGACAATAACAATGTGGAAGCTGAAAGGAGAAAATAATATGCATCGCATATTCCCATATCATCATGACCTGCTTAGATATCATTTTGTGTTGCAACAGAATAATGAAGCATGTGTGACTTTTAAACTGTGTTGCAGTAAGAATGTGCAAAAACCTCAAATCTCAGAGCCAACTAGATTATAGAGAGCTGCAGAATGTTGCAAAGTTGCATGCACTTTAATAAAATATGTTAGACAATTAATTTTTCTCCAGTTTCTGTCCACAGCCAGGGTTAGTGGAGATGCAACTGGCTACAGTGCCATTAATAATGATTTGCTTTAATACTAAAAGCAATTCTGAGCAGTCGTTTTAGGTGGGTTGGCCTAGCCCTAAAGTTTCACAATGCAAAACTTTACTCCATCTACCTTCAACCACTAGCGCATGATCGATTTACGAGTCTATTAATCTAATAAAATTGTCAGTCAGTAACTATAATAAAATATTTGTAGATGACTATGACAGCTGTGAGAGTGCAGTGAATGAGTTTAATGAACTGAGACAAATAAAAATGTTCTTTAAAAGTGAGCTTTGGTTTTTAACACTGCCTAATTCAAATCCAAGTTTTGATTCAACAGTGGTGACTGTTCATAGGCCCCTTTTGTCATGCTGGTTGGAGAAGCTTCTAACACTTAACTTAACATTTTGAAGACTAGCATAAGGACAAAGCTTTTGAGGAACTGAAGGATTGGGGAATCGAAGTGAATATACTTGGCTTGTTTTAATCACTCGCATACGCAGAGTTAATTGTAACAGGCAATGAAAGAAAGCTGTTGCTACAGATATCATCAGCCCAGGGCATTTCCACCGTGAAATGATTGATAATTTCCAGTATATGAATATTCTGTCATTCTGTGTGCAAAGCAAGAGATATGTTTTTTTTTTCCTATCATGAGCTTCAAGATTTTTGTTTTGGTCGATCCGGGGTGTCCTACTGGAGTTTCCTTTTTCCTAGTGCAGTTCTGAACACATAAAAGACATAAGAAAGACATAAAAGAGCTTTTAATTTGCCTGGTGGGAAAACTTTTCTGGGTTGGACTATTCTGTCTAAAAGGATACCGCATTCTCTTCCCCTCTGACTGACAAAGCAAGGAGGCTGAGATATGCCTCCCCTAATTTAGATTGTGCACCAGTACAACCAGCAGTCTAGAAAGCCCCCTGCTTTGAGCTCTCGGAGTGGCTGTTATACAAAAGCCCAAAAGCTCATATGTGAAACCAGCTTTGAGCAAAACAGGAAGCAAACTTTATATAAGACGTGGTTTTGTGAGCTTTGATTTGTGGAAGCACTTGAAACTACTTCACTGGAGCTTCAGACCTGCTTTAACTATATTATTAAGATTTATTTTTAAAAAATACATGCGACTATACTAATAAACAGTTACAATGTCTGTAGGTCACCTAGTTTTTGGCCATTTAAAGTACTTTTTAGGCATCCAGAGCAGTCACTTTCACTCATGAGCACAAACAGAGCATAGTGTGCGTGGCGTAAGCACTCTCAAAATGATTTGCCTCCTGGGCTGTTTTTTTGAAGCTCTAGCTGCACCATCTTATCATGTTTAATTCCCTCCAAATCAGTTTCACTCTGACCTCCCTCCCCTCCTGAACAAACAGAAAAAGGTCAGATCTCTGAGAAGTGACTTTCATGCATGTCTCATGCTGGGTCGTCACTTCCAATATTCAAAAACCTTTTCTGTCAGAGAGCCATCAGCACAGGCACAGTGTCGCACACCAGCCAGTTATGGCACCTTAAAATCACCCGTCTTCACGCAAGGCATGGTTTAGCATGAGCAGGTTCAAATAATCACAGCGATAAAATGACCCTATAAAATCCACAAAAAGAGCTCTTTGGAGAAATGGTACCATTTTTTCCCTGAAGAACCTTTCAATGGACTGTTCTCTTAGAGAGAGAGAGAGAAAAGACATGAGATATTAGCCCCAAAATGATAGTTTTGCTTAGTATGGCAGTTAAGAGCAGCAAAATTGAAAAAAAAAATTATAGAATAAAAAAACATTTGACTAAAGTACTATGTCAAGAGACTCACTTTCACCAATTGAAATGACCAAGTGTGAAGAACCGTAATTTGTAGGTTCCATGGTGTTCTGAAGCCAGGAACGTTTCAGAAATCTCCCGTGTCTTCTCACTTTTGAATGGACATTTAACCACATGACAGACATTAAGTGTAAGAATGAGAAATTCATACGTTGTAATCTAGAGAATGTTGACTCAACTGTTCAAGTCTAAAGGCCATCAGAGACAGGGAGAACTTCCCTACTGTGCGTGCAAAGCAACAGTGTCATTTCGTTTTGCACAGCGATGAAAGCGGAGAGATCTTTAACTCTGTGCTGCAGATTAATGGAGCGTGAAATCTGGCGCTGATCTGCAGGGTGTTAACTCGCAGGTGTCTGCACACGGCCTGCGTGGTGTGACCTAAGTGTGTCCTATCATAACTGCATGTGACTGGTGACGATTAGTGACCTTTCGCTATCCTAAAGCCTTCCACTTCAATTACAGCAGAGTGGGCCGGGCCCTTTTAGGAAGCTACACATAACCAGCAGTGACCATGGCAGACTGTTACTGTAGTTACTGTAAATTACACCAACATGCATGCACATGGCTCTTGACTAGTCTCATCCATAGGGACATTTTTTTCCCCCTATCGTCTACAGTATTCCATCCCAACCACTAGAGGAAGACATTTTACCTTATTGCTGCAGGGACGCGTCTCCTTTTTTTGTTGAAGGACAAACTGATTAACCCTCTCTGATAAGCCGTCTGTTTGTCTTTAGAGAATCCCTTTCATTAAAAAAAAAAAACAAGTGTGAAGAACTATTTATAGGCCCTAAGAACATTTCAGGACCCCACCCACTTATCTCTAGTGAACATGCTTGCACACGTTTGCCAGATATTGGTATTTTTTAGTTTAAAGACTTGGTAAAGCTCATTCTGATGATGTATCTTGAAGATGAGGGAACATTTTAAAAACTACAAGCACTTTGGAATACATAAAGACAGATTGTTTGTTATGATATTTTCCCCACATACTGCCTAGTGTTGGACAAATGTACTGCTATGTCTGTATTTGTGGTGATGTCAGCAGAAATGCAAGCAAAATGTTTTAAAACAAATATAATTTATTTCTTAAAATGTGATATATGCATTAAAATATGATATTATTCGAATGGATCCATGTGCAACCACATCTACCAGGTTTGGCAGTGATTTGTGTGTGAGTGTGTGGGTGTGTGTGGTTGTGTGTGTGTGTGTGCGCGCGTCCATTATCAGCTCTCTCACACCTGCACAGGATAACAGGAAACTCTCAGAACCAAAGAAACATATTTGACCAAACTCACTCAGGTTAGACATGTGTTCATGATCTGAAATACCAGGAATACAGCATTCATGCATATGAATTGGTCTTCACCTGACCCAACACATAAAAGTGGGCATTGTACTATTATTCCTGTTCCACCAGTGACTGACTGTCATAGTTAAAGGAACAATATTATTGTTGTTACATCTCTCCAAACTGGAGGTACTGCAGTGTGGGTGTTTAATGATGTAATGTGGCCTTTTGTGTTTCTGTGCATGTGCGTCATTGTGAGGGCTGTTGTTCATGATAATACTTTCATTGTGCATTTTCTGTAGGTGTTATGTAGGAAATTAAAGATAATATGAACTGATAGACTGACTGATTTCAGAGGAGCAGAAGAAAAATATAGTTTGTTCTAATGACATCATATGATATATTTGTTTGAAATTTGGTAAATAGCATCTAATACATTCGCCTGCATTTACACACACATGAACTTTATGACATCATATGCTTAATGCATAGGCATTAACATGGGGTTAGCCGACCCTTTGCAGCGATAACAGCTTCAAATTTTCTAGAAAGTCTATCCACAATTTTTGACCCTTTTTCCAGGAGACCGTTTGTGAGGTCATGCACTGATGCTGGACGTGAAGGCCTGGCTCCAGTCACTGCCCTAAATCATTCCAGAGGTGTTCTGTTGGGTTCAGGGCAGGGCTCTGTGTAGGCCAGTCAAGCTCTTTCACAGCAAACTTGCTCATCCATGTCCTTATGGATCTTGCTTATTGCTCTGGTGTGCACTAATGTTGGAACAGGGAGAGGCCATCCACAAATTGTTCCCGCAAAGTTGGGAATATGAAATTGTCCAAAATTACTTTGTATGTTGCCGCAATAGAACAGTTCAGTGAAACTGTGCCGAGCCCAAACCCTTAAACACAACCCCACACCATAATTCCCCCTCCACCAAACCTTACACTTGGCACAATTCTGTCAGGAAAATGTCATTCTCCTAGCAACGGCCAAACCCAGATACGATTGGTCTCTCCAGAAAACATGTCTCCACTGCTCTAGAGTCCAGTTGTGGCAAGCTTTACATCACTGCATCGGATGCTTCTAATTTTGATGTAAGGCTTTGCTTGGCTATGGAAGCCCATTCCATAAAGTTTTTTGTGCACTGTTCCTTAGCTAATCTGAACACTTTCTTTAACACCACCAACTGTTGACTGTGGAATATTTAATAGGGAGGAATTTTCACAAGTATACATGCACAGGTGGCTATCATGGTACCACACTTGAATTGAGAC
Organism: Ladigesia roloffi; assembly: GCA_037577295.1. Lineage (NCBI taxonomy): Eukaryota > Metazoa > Chordata > Actinopteri > Characiformes > Alestidae > Ladigesia > Ladigesia roloffi. The sequence goes on along the minus strand of JBBKCR010000002.1, from coordinate 6,644,631 downwards.
CAACTCATTCTTTAACAATGTTTTATAGGAGCCATCTGCACACCTAACTGTTTGATTTTATACATTTTGGAGCACCTGAATTCAGTGATTTGTAGCAGGTGTCCCAGTACTTTTGGCAATAATGTGTGTTTTCCATTATGAACGAGCCAACAGAACTGCATTAGGATTATATTTGCTGCTGAGTATATTGGCTGCTGAAATGTGTCTGGCTATTGTCAGCCACTTTGTTGAGCAAGCCAAATGTAACTTCATAAGAAGTAAGCAAATGTAGCTATACTAAATTTCAAAATTGTATGTTAAGTGTTTCTTAAGCTATTTAGAATTTCTCTTTATGCTAATCAGCCCTAAGCAATTAAAAACATGAAAATATTATGTCTCTACAGAGAACTTGGGGAGATGCAAATACAAGTGATGGTTTTATTCATAAATGCTGACAGAACACAAATACACGAGTTAAATAAGCTGAGGGAAAACAAAGACTGTATCAGGACAGAACTAAAGAGAGATGACAGGGATAGAGCCACAGATTACTGACAATGGGAACAAACACACAGGAGGTTTTAAGGAGGACAGTGATGGGGAACACCTGGTTGTGATTTACATCAAACTACATGGAGACTGGTGAAGTTTCATTATATGCTGTTGTCAAACAAAACTGATGTAAAAAGGAAGAAAGGTCATGTGTGGCAATGCATTCAGGATATAGTAGCAAGATCAATTGATATATGAAAGGAAAAAAATCATCCCATGTCTCAGTCCATTGGGGTTAAGAAATATGATGCTGAGAAACATTTTGACATTTCAATAACCTCAAATTTTAGGCCAAATGCCCTTTAATGGTGGCATTAATGTGTAATAGGTAATACTGATAAAACTGACACCAGTGTTTACATATTTAACCAAATGAATAAACGAAAAACGAAAGGTTGTGTTCATTTTTGGTTCCTTCACCAACAGTCATCGGATTCTGTTGGCATTTTGTTTTGTCAAACCACAGCTCAGAGTATCAGACTGAGAAGAAAAAAAAAACTGTTTCTCATACCTGCAGAGCAAGGTTAACAGCCTCTCTGTGTGATTTGAACATTTTTGTATTTAAGTTACATGCATGAACTAATGTTTACTGCAGTGTGTAGATAATATCTCGGTAAGCCGTTCCTCCTGTTTTGTTTCTGAAAGCTCGCACCTTTACCGCAAACATCCTGAGTTTAAATGGGTCGAGTGTCTGTGGTCTTCTGGTGAAGAAGTAATATTTTTTAATCAAACTGAAGTATGCAATGATACATACACTGCGGTCTTCCAAATGCAGACTATTCCAGGGCAGAGTGCACAGTCAGATGTGTCTTTGAAAATAACATCTCTGACATTTACCTTGGGTCTCTCCCTATGACTAGACTTTAAAAGGTGATCCGGCCAAACGAAGAGAGAAATTAGACTCAAACAGAACATGAGTTGCCCTCATGCAGTCCTGCATTTCTTGTTCTGTGAAGAACAATTATAGGCACTCTCATGAAGTCTCTGCCACATGATCATCTTCAGTAAGGAGGGTGGGCTTTGTGTCAGCTCAGAAATCTGACACATATATGTCTCACACTTATTTCACCAAACTCAGACACAAAGAGGAGCATCAGGGGATCGGATCCACCTACCCTACTGAATAAACAGTAAGTGACTTGAAACTTTAGTTCTGATCATATTTGCTATCCTGTGAATATTGTTGCCATAGATAGTCACCGCCTCTTCCATAATGCTGGCATACAATTTGCAAATCACGACATTAATGGAAATTGAAAGCTGCTTTTCTTTACACCTTTACATTCACCTTTACCTACAACTTAGTAGGTCTTCCACTGTCATCCTCAGCTTTTCCCTTGAGATTATAATTAGCTTTCTAAAAAATGTGCAGTTAACCTACCAAATTGTTTTTCTGTTTTTGCCAGGACGATGGCCACTCAAGCGTCATTGGTTTCTTCACTTGCAACATTAAATTCAAGCTTATCTGACCAAACAGAATGCAACATATTCACACACAAGGAAGAGGCCCAGGTCCTTTTCCCCATCTTCTACATAACTGTCCTCATCATTAGTGTCTCAGGCAACAGCCTGGTCCTCTACATCACCTGCCAGAAGAATCAAAAGTTCAACTCCACATCAAAGTACCTGATCAACCTAGCAATCTCGGACACCCTCTTCACTCTTGCTCTGCCTGGAAGAATCACCTACTACATCCGTGGGTTTGACTGGCCCTTTGGGGACTTCTTATGCAGACTAACTGCCGTGATCTTCTATTCCAACACATATGTTGGCATCGCCTTCATGACCTGCATTAGTGCAGACCGCTACCTGGCCATGGTGCATCCACAAAGGTGTCAGAGACTGAGGAATCCCAAAGTGGTGAGAGGTATCTGTGCCCTGGTCTGGGCAGTAGTGCTTTTGGAGACATCTCCCCTCCTCTTCAAAAGCACAGTGAAGATATGGGGAGACCAACGCACATGCATGGAGTATAACAGCTTGGATGAATCGTCAAAGATGACATATCTGCTTTTGCTTGCCTGTGTGACTGGGTTCTGTATTCCGCTGGGACTCATCCTGGTCTGCTACTGCCAGATCACCTCCAAGCTTTCCAGGACAGCCCAGGAGAACCCTATGATCTGCAGGTCAGGAAAGAGCCGAAGGGCCAAAAATGTGATCTTGCTGATTCTGCTGAGCTTTATGGTGTGCTTTGGCCCCTACCACATCAACATCATCCAGTTTTTGGTGCGCAAGTTTCTCCAGGAGCCTTCGTGTGAAGAGAAGAAGGTCTTCAAGATGTCCCTGCAGATTACCGTGTCCATGATGAATTTCAACTGCTGCCTGGATCCAGTTATCTACTTCTTCGCTATTAAGACGTACAAGCAGAGGGTGATGAGCCTCTTCAAGGGTTATATGCCATCACTATCCTCTAAGAGTATGCCTGAGAACAGCAGCAGTAACACCTGAAAAGCCCTTTTTAACCAGGAGCATGACCGGTGTGTCATTTTAGAAATGGCCGAACTACTTATGCCTGGATTGTTAAAGTAAGTATTTGAAGTGACCTGGGGTAGTAATCCATGTTGAGAGTCAACTGATATACCTTAATACAATTTAGTATGTACAGTTCAGATAAGTCTGCTTTGGCTCATGTTCTTTTAAATAACTCTTTTGTCCAAAGCTGTTTTACTAAATTGACCAGCCTGACTGCTTGTATCCTGTTGCTGACCTAAAGAAAACTTGAGTGCCATCTGATCACTGTTTTGGTTCATAAATAGAGCAGTTCAAGCAGCGATGTACAGTGGCAAGCATAGACTTTTACCCTACTCTGCTGATTATTTGGTCTTGATCAAATGCATTTAGGTAACATACAGTACACTACTGTAATTGATAGATGGCACAGAAAACATAATCCATAAACTGACATGTAAAGAAACAACAGCCGCATGCTTTAACATATGCATACTAATGCTTTCAGAAAAGTCACATCTAAAAGCTTTCAGTGTGCTTTTCCTTATGCAAGGGCAAAATGTTTTGTTGCCTGCAACTATAACAGATCCTGAAATGCACTCTCACATCCAAACTTCATATGTGGTTCCATGAATCTGTCAAAAGTCAAATTTGCAAGATGGGGGAATTGGAAGGAGAACAAGACTGTAGATTTATGCTTTAATGGTGCTGTAATTCACAAACACTGGATGTAAACATCTGCTTTAATCTTTTCATTTCCTGTTCATGTTCAATTCTTACTTTTCATGATGGTTGCAAAATACATTTGAGGATTTGTAAATTAGGCGAGGATAGTGCTGACAAGTGAGATGGAGGATGTAGACCTTTTTTTCAAAAGACCTGTCAGCATTGTTTTGTTTTGAGTTTCATGGCTGTTATTTACCTGCTTACTGTACTGACAACTGCACATAAAGAATAAATGTACTTACATAACAACAAATGTAAAATAAATAAATAAATCTGGTCAAACAGTATGGTGTCACTTAATTCATGTGTCTCATTTTACTGGAGTGCTCTTTGGGTCAGGGAGTGTCTGTAGACATTGACTGACATTAAAGGCATTTTTCAACAAACAAAGATTTAAATCCTTGCTCTTCCATTGTGATTGACATTTTCAAGACCAGCAAGCCCTTGGTTCTGTGAAGATCCTTACACTGGCTTTTTCATTTTGTGAATTAGTTATGTCAGCGTGAAGAACTTTTTAAAAGTTGGAAAAATGCCCAAATAATGTGAAAAAAGTGCTTAAACTGGGGTATAACACCTATATATGAAGATTGAGACATTTAAAAGGTTAATCAAATTCATAAATCTTTTTTCAAGAGTGGTTCGGTGATGTAGCTTAGAGTATCCATTGTGGTACACAGGGGCGTATCAAGCTTTCCAAATATGTGTGTGTATGTGTGAGTATGTGTGGGTGTGTGTGTGTGGGGGGTGGGTAATACAAGTTGTAAATACAATT
>JBBKCR010000002.1:6590118-6617443 GCA_037577295.1 Ladigesia roloffi | reverse complement strand
TGGGCACTTAATTCAAATTAAGGTGTTTGGTGCATAAATTAAGGTAGAATTAAGAATATTTTAAGTACATTGTGTTTTATAGTGACAGTATAAGGTTTCACTGCTCTTAATTGGTTTTAAGGGGTTTTAATGTAATGGCTTTTGTGTATCTGCTTCCCCATGTAAAGAAATGGTGAGTCACTTGTTTTCTAATATGGAAGAGTTTGATTTTGAATTTGCTCTGGGCTACTGCAGTGTGGCCAGTGGCCGCATCCGCCCATCCACATGTCCCCCATTAAGAAAGCTGTGACGGAGAGGTGAACAGATGGCTGCTGGCCTGCTCTGTCCTGCATCTCCTCACAACTGCCACCCAGTCTTTGTGTCCATTAATCTTCTCCTCTGTAGTCCTACAGCACAACTATATTAAACAGCACCGAAGAAGCAGAGAAAGAGACACACACAAACAAGGCAACCCAGCTGTCAGGAAGCGGAGAGTAAACCGCCATTCGGCCTGAACCGTTCCCCTCTTCTTTCCTCTAAAGGCTCCTGTAAAACAGCAGCGAGAAAATCATTTTGCCTTGAACTTGACCCTATAAAAGTGGCATTCATGACTGGGGAAACAATAAATGCTCATTAGAAGGCAGCTGCCAGAGCTGCTGTGGACTTCACAGGCCTGCTTGAAAGAATCAAGTACATCTGATTCCGATTGTAATGGAAGAAGACAATTGCTTCCGCCAGGCCGAGGCGCAGTGTAAACGTTGACGACTTGTTAGAGTCTGAGCCGCACGGTAGCTAAGGCCTGTAAAATCCAGAGTATTACAAAGCACTTTTCCTCCTTTAGTGCACAAACAGTTGCTCCCAAGGTTAAGCCGGACTCCATTTGTGACATTTTTATTACTACTGAGTGTTAATTAATCCAGAAACAAATATGTAGAAACTGTTAATCCTCTTTTGCTGTTATTTTTTCAAGCTTCTTTAAGACAGACATTCTATTCAAGGCTATCAGAATTCTCATATATGAATATTCATGAAGTCACAGAAAAATGTATACAAAATATTTTGTATCTAAGACATCCCTTGAGAGGAACTGTGGAAATGCGCTCTGCTTTAGTCAAGTGATCACATTTGCTTCACAAAGAAAAAAATAATAAATCAAATTTTAGAAAAATAAAGGGCTGCAAGATGTGCCCTGGATCTCCATGTGTTCACAGTGGTGGCCACTCTTGATGTGCCTGATGGACTTTCTCAGCTTTGTCATGCTGTTCTAAAAATCTGTCGTCTACTGTGTCAGAGCAGAAAACACATTAAGTTGTGCGTAGCCACTGTGAATTTATGAGGGACACATCGAAATGACAAATATTACAAAATGAAACTCTATTTGGTCACCCCTCTGCTGTGTGTCCATTGCAGTCAGTGGCTAAATTGAAAAATCAATTCCAATTTCAATGATTGGAATAAAGAACACCAGGAGTTGGAGATAAAAAGGCGTTCTTCTCCTGGATCCCCTTTAATTGGAAAGTCATTTCTTCGGGGTATTCTAATGGTTCTGAAGGAAGATTGCGAAATAAAGTTGATGAGCTGGAGGAAGGTTAATAGCTTGTGTGTATGTGTGCGTGCACACATGTGCATGTGTGTGTATGTGCAAGGGGGGGGGTGTGTTTTCCTTGCACAGCATCCATCCAACCTTTCCTTCTGACAGAAGCACAAAATGAAGAAAAATCCCAGGCTGTGAAGGCTTGTTCAGGGATTGCACTCTCGCCTTGTCTTTGTTCTGGACACTGGGTCAGTAGCAGCATAGTGCATGACGTGGTCATGGTGGTGCATTAGGAAAATTGCAGTTATAACGTGCACATAAGATAAGATAAGATAAGAAAAGATAAAGTCCCACAGGTGTGAAATCAGCATTGCCACAGCAGAAATTGGACAGAACAAAGACAGAACAAAGTTAAGAGCAGCAAAACAATTGATTAAGATCTATACATCTCAACAAGATTAAAAAAAATTACACTTAACAACTAATAAACATATTTGTGTGTATGCAAATATGTGTATATATAACCAGCATATGTTTGTATATATAAATGGGGGAGGGGGGATAACCTATTCGTAAAAAATACGTTATTTGTGCCTTTCCGAATACCAATTACGGGTTTAGCTCCATCTCTAATATATATTATATACATATTTTTGTGGTGGAGCTGAACCTGTATACGGTATTCAGAATGGCACAAATTTTTTACAAATACGGTATTAAGACAAATACTTAAAAAATATTTGTATTTGAGAAACCCCCTGTCACACACTTGAGTTCCAGTGCAGATACTCCTCTTTAACCCCCTCCCCCCGGTCAGGAGCTTGCATTCAGGATTAGATACTGAGCCCGGTTTCACGAGTTTTGTAGCCATCACGCCAGATCTCGTATTATAATGTGAGACACATGCGGCTTAAAATCAGGTGCGGCTTATTCTGTATGTATCTGTGTATGTGGCGGCTACTCTAAGACTACAAGGGAAGCTCTGCTTCGTCTAATAGAAAATAGATGCTCAAATATGTCGTTTTTATATTGCTTTCAGATCGAGTTCAACTTCATGATTAGCTCATTCAGAATAAGGCATTTATTTTAGATTGTTTGACTCAACTTTCTTTTCACTCATTTACGTGCAGCACCAAGCATCAAACCTCCTGAAGAGCAGCTTCACTGGAACTGTACAGGGTTCGCAGAAATGCGTGCCTCACTGCAGAAAAGCTGGACAGTGATGGGATAAATGCACAAAAATCATCACTTCTAGGGAAGCTCAGCTTCTTTGGAAGTCAATGCAGGAGTGGGTGGGTCAGGAGACTGGGCTGCTGCATGAGGATTGGAGGATCTGTCTAAAGGGTGGGACCATTTTTAATTGACAGCATGTTTTAGTTTGGAGATTCACGCTCAGTCCCAGCTTAAAAAGACCTGCGAGAAAAGTTGTGAGGCGTGTTTTTTGCTGGTTATATAAAGCCTTTAAATTTGTATATATAATCATTTAAATAAAAAGGTAATTACAGCATTCGTTTGCTCCTTGTTTTATACCATTAAAGGAGCTCTTGGAAGGGGAAATTAGCCAGCTAGCAAGCTGTGCATAAAATTGTTGACATTATTGTTATTGTATTAGTTATTTTGGCAAAGCCATTTAATAATATTCCTCAGGACGAAAGAATTAAAAGTAAACAACCAGGCAGACCAAAGATGCAAAAATCAGGGAAAAATAGCGGCTCTTTTCAGCTTTTTTTCCAATATGACCAGATGAACTGGCTGACTGGAAGTGTACAGACTGCTCCCTTTAAGACTGCTCACAGGTGGACGCAGTAGGACAGGGTCAAAAACCATTTTGGACAAATAAGACAAATTTCATGATGTTTGCCTAAAATGAGCTTCCCCTGTTTGAAAGATTAACAGCCTCCACTGATACAGGCACATCACACCATAATCAATTATTTTACCTTAAGTGGTAGTTACTCGCTGGGTTGAAGTACAGTTTGAAACTTGTTTGAATAAGCCTGCACATGATTATTTACGTTTAGATTGGTTGTCATGAAAGGCTTAATATGTAGGTGTTGTAGTTTTACAAATTCTGTCCTGCAGGAAAATGTTACAAAAATATCCCTTTCTTCATTGTACATGTGCTAAAAGTGTCTTTTTCAGTTCACACATACATACATTTTGTATACGTTTAAAAATCCAAATTGCACATACATCTGGCTACTGATTTAATCTTGCTCATATTATAGTTTGTTTAGGTGGCCTCTTCCTTTAGACATCCTAGACAAAAAATATGGATATTTTGCAGCAGAAAATCTTTTGTACCCTGTATCCCTGTTATCAGGTCAAACGGGAATGCTCTCTAGGTTGAGCTGCTAGTGAGCAATGAGAGATGAAATGGCAGAAATGATTTGTAAGCTTTGAACAAAATGTATGATTCTCCATAACAATGATAACACTGATATAAGACTGACAACTGTGGCTTTCTTTTGTGGAAATTGTGCCCATTGACTACAATAAAATAGAAATAAAAATGCATTTAAAATAAGTCTATATGTCGATTTTATTTTTGTCATTTGGAAGTCACGTTTAAAAATTCCAGTTTGTTTCCTTGAAAAACTTTGTCATAAAAACATTCCATTAATAAAAAGGCTTATAATAGCTTACAATAAGGCATACACAAATCTCATACAAGTTTAAGCTTTATGAATAGCTATGCATGCTATGCATACCTTTTATAAATACACTAAAAGGCAGCTTTGTGAACCCCTACTCAAAACAATGGTGAACCTTGTTTAGGTCTTATACTGAAATATTAGAAGGTTCTTTAAATGTCCATAAAGAACATATCTAATCAAGCAAAATAATTGTTTAACCATGAAAAGAACCATTGAAGCACTCTCAGGATTCTTCTCACAGGACTCACAGGAAACAGAAGAAAAACATAACCATAAAATGAACCCTTTCAGCAGTCAGTTTGTTGTTTTTTCCTTATCAAGGAAAAGAACCATTTAACCATGAAAACTATAATTTAAGCATTCACATGGTTCTTTGTTCTCCTTCCCACAGAAAAATCATTTAAGCATTCATATGGCTCTTAATTTACCTTCAAGCAGAACAACCATTTGACCATGAAAACTTTCTTTGTTCTACATTATAGAGAAGAACCAATTTACAATGAAAAGAACCTTACACTGTATTTTTTGACATGGTTCTATACGGAACCATTGCTTTTACCAATTGACCATTGAAGAACCCCAGATTTTACAACATTTTGAAATTTATTCCCTGCGCTGTCACTATAAAGGACATAATGGGGTTAACTTTCAGTGGTTATCGAAGAAGCAATAGTCGTCATTGGGCTAAAGTCTATAAAGTAGATTATGGGGGGAGACAGGATATTTACAGATACTGCAAAGGTCAAAAGACTGTCTGTGTCTAGGCCAGATGAGAGGGGTGAGCAAAAGAGGGGTGGGGGGTGGAGGGGTGTAGGGAGGGGAGGAAAAACACACAAGAACTCTGGTTGGTTTCATTTCCTGGGAAGAAAGGAAAAGTTAAAAGGTGGCCCCCGAACAAATGAAACTCAATTTCACGGCACATTATCCCTCCCTGTTCTCTTCTCCTGGCTTTCATTTTCATTAAGACCACAGACAAGCATAAATTAATAATTACTGCCCGAATGTCTAAATGCAGGCCGCACTCCTGTAGCCTTTCATTTTCCACCGTGGCCTTGCATGTTCATGCTTGCAAAATGTTAATTTAGATAATGTGGCCTGCCCCTTGTCAGATAATTCTGTTTGGTGCTCTCACTAATACATAATGGTCTTTCTGATTAGATGACATTAAGTCTATCTCGCGTTCAATCAAGCCATACCGATTACCTTCCTCGTTGACTCAAAGATGTCCAGATGAGGAACAGAGAGTCAGATATTTGTCGAAGTCTTTGATAGTTTTGCACTTTCTTCTGCTTAATAGTATGGTGAATGTCAAGCAAGGCTTTGGGTATAATTAACAAAGCTCCTAATTACTAATAAGGTTAATAGTAAGCTGTCACTCTTCTGAGGAGTGGTCTGGCCAAAAGAACACCAAAGGTTCATTCAAGCGCAGAACAATAGATGTCAAAGTTCATAGAGCCCATTTTACTGAGAAGCAATTCCTATTTAAAAGAATTTATTTAAGTATGTCAACATTTTATACAGTCTACAACAGATTTTATACAGCTACAAACAGATATTTTGAATTCACTGCTTTGGTGATATCATAAAGTCTGTATGTTAATATTTATTTCCAGCTTTTACTCTGTAACCCTGACCAATTCTACTAAAGCTGTTTGAGTTTTCTGTCAATAAAGAGATGATTCAAAACCTCCATAACAAAAACAGCCTGTTTCATTCTAAGGGATGAATAAAAATAAGAAATGTTCTTGTAAAAAATATGTTATTTTTGGTATATATTTTTGGTACAAGATCAAAAGTGGACAAAAAGTGACATGATCCCTTCAAGGCTTAGTAAATTGTCATGTTTAGTTTAGGGCTTTATTTGGAAAACAGCAGCTGTAGTGGATGGCACTGTGAAACTAGTGCTAAATTGACCCCGGTTAACACAGCCCTGGAGCTTCCTTTACTATTCAGAATGCCCCGTATTGCTTCAATGTGTGACTGAACACAGGGAGCCATCCTCAGTCATCTGCACCGGCGCTAAACAGAGGCGAACAGAGCAGAGAGAACTTCAAAATCGAGGCATTAGACCCGAAAGCTTACGAGAATATGATGGCCCGTGGAAGATGTCGTTATGAGTGAACAATAGCGTGTTCATTATGTACAATGTGGCTATATGCACCCTGGATATTTCACTGTTGGCTCCTTACAGTGATGTCTCTGAATGGACTGATTTATTACAATATGTGCTTTGGTATTAAACATCTAGCTGCAGGGGCAAGCCTCATTTAAACAGCTGGAGCAGAACAAGACATCAAATGTCTAATAACTGCTCCTGCTAGACAGGAAGGAATGCAAACTCCTACGCTCAGCTAATATGGAGAGACTTGAGTTGTTGATACTGAGGCCACCGACTCAGCCAGAGACACTTAACACTGTGGTGGTGTTGGCGGTGGAGGGGAGGGGTGGCGGCAATGAGCATTTGATTGACAGAGCATTTGTGGCTTCATTATTGCCTAAAATCATCCCAGTTCAAGTTTCGCACTCCAGAGACAGAAACCTTTTATACTCGCGAGAAGGGCTAGACCCAATAATATGAAGTTACAGTCGTCCATTGATTGCCACTATATATATATATATAAATATAAATATAAAAATATATATATATGTAGTCTTTTTTTTCCAAGGTTGATTGAAACTTTAACCTCATTTTTAATAAAGACGTAAAAGCCTGAAATGTACTAGACCTTGAATTCCAACAATGCTGTGTTGAATTATGCAGTGATCAGTCAATTATTCATCTCAGACCCTCTCTGTTACAGCCATGCTTTAAAAGGCATGCAAAATGGGGCTGGGCAAGGCACTGCAGTGTCAACACATTTCCATCAAAACTGCTTACAAGAGAAATCCGTTCACACAGTACCGATTCGTGCTCCCCTTTCGCACAAATTCAAACCAAAAATATGCATAAGGTCAACCCCGTTGTACGGCTTAAAGAATCGCTCAAGGACCCTTGGGCATGTCAGCTTTAGCACAATACAAAACCCACCAACCTAGGAATGGTTGGAAGTTCAATTCAAAATACAAGACTAGGAGATACAACAAAAAATTCCAAACTGCTAAAGGTTGTCAAGGCTAGGGAATTTTTGTTTAACAATACTGGCTTTGAATGCATGCTGGGATTTTTTTTTTCTCCCTCAGAATATTGTGCCTATTCAACCGGAGAGAATGAAAGGTATCATTTTTCAGTAATGTCTGGTGTATTACTGCATGTGCACATTGCCAAGCTCGAATGGTTTTATTCTGCTAGATATTGTCATTGTTCAATAACACATGTTTTACAGCTCAACCATGAACAGTTTTGATTGCCCTTCAGATTAAAATATAAGCACGCTGCTTATGCAATATTATACACCACTTTCTTGTTTTTGATGCTGAAATTTACATCCTTCCATTAGCCTACCCCAGCAGCAAAGTGATCACTTTGCCATGAAGTGGAGGTTTAAGCTCCTGCTGTTAAATGCAGTAAAAACTTCAGGTGAAGAACAATGGCACACACTGGTATAGAAATAGCAATAGGTTGTGTGTCTGACACTCTTCTTGCCATTAATATAGCACAGCTGAAGACCACCATGAGTAGTTCCTCTGATTGTTCATTCACCTCTAAAGGTAACAAATATATATATTTTTTTATCCCACTTTAAAATATAAGGAATAATTTTTAAAGGAATATTTTGGCGTCCACTTGATACATATACAGTAAATTAGCCAAATGGATCTTCAACTATATAAAAAACACTTTAAATTAATAGTCACCCAAATCCACAAATCATTCCCTCAACCTCCTCAGACTGCATAAAACTTGTCAGTGTGTTTTGGGACTGTGTAATTGTATGCTTTAAAAAGAACCCAAAGTCAATGTATAGCCAAACGCTGCATACAGCCTTATTTACATTTAAAGCAGACACTCTTATCCAGAGCGACGTACATTAGTGCTCAAGTAACTAATGTATCAGTAGTGAAGTAATTTGAAAACAGGGTCTATTTTCACAGACCATTTTAGGTGTGGGAGTGTTGGTCTATAATATCCAGAATCTGTCATCACTAGCATGGTCTGAAAAGGTAGCTTGTAGTAAGGATGTTTTGTTAAGTTTTATATTTCAATAGTAAATCATACTGTGTTGTAAACCACATCATGTCCATGCCATCTTAATGAAGATGTGGATGAGATTTCGTTTTTTTAAAGGTACAGTTTGAGTCACTATTGATTGTTATAGTTTGTTTTGGTGTGTTAGCAATATTAGCTTCTCAGATCTGGTTCAAAGTGAAATCAACATTTTGGACTCCAAACATGTCTTGGCTGATCATCTACACAGGGAGTATTTGAAATCTTCTTTTTCGCTTGACTATTCCTTAAAGAGTATTCCTTAAGGCAAAAACTGGTTTATTCATGTTAGCATGGGAGCTACTATGCCTCTACACTTAACCACAAACCAGTGTACATCCCACATACCCTTACTGCACCAACAACATTAAATGTTGTGAAAAGACCTCAATACTTTAACTGTCATGATTTCAATATTTATGATACTTTTATCGCCATACAAAGTGCAGTGAGGCAATGTGATCATAAATCCTGTTGTAGTCTTTGTACATTAAAAAGCAAAACATCTTTTAATGAAAAGTCAAATATTATTTAATAATAGTATAATCATTACTGTTGTGTGATTTTAAATGAAAATGTGAAAATAAAAGAAATACAAGACATAGACCCATAATCAATTTAGATTCACATATTCTGATTTGTGCCTCTCTTAATATCAGGTGCTTGATGCACTTGGTTTTGACTCCATTGTGTGTGAAAAAAACATGAGGGGCTGTGCATTAAAGAAGGAGAGTTATAATCGAACCCATAATTAAAACACATTTCCATTGAAACACATTTCATTTTTGTTCAAATGATCTAACGAACGCCCTGTCTAAAATGGGCAGAGTACTTTAAAATACATTGTTTTTATTATCAACACTAATTTCAAATACATGTGAAATACAGGAATGACAGGCAAGAAAAAAGTACAGACCCTGGTCATGAGGATACAGGGTTTCATTTAACAGAACTGAGTAGAAGTAAAATTTTTATACAGGACATCTCAGTAGAATAAAGGACAGGGAGAGAGAGATAAAGTCTTTCGGTGTGGGAGAAATTTGATACAAGAATAACCACAGGGAGACAAAAGTTTTCCGTTCTTGTTTTTTTTTCTTCCCCCCTTGTGAAATGCTTGTAAAATCAATTAAGTACAAGTTAAAAAATAAACCCTTTCATGATACCTCAAAGAAACTTCTTATCAGGTGAGAAACCAGACTAGGATTTCTATTGGGCAGACACAGTAGCAAGTAAAGCGGTATAAAATCACATCACAATGATAACACGAGAAACACAACATTACTTGCACTGTATGTGAGAACATTTGATGAAATCTGTCGATGAAATATTAAAAAACATACAACAAGTAAACCACCGGAATGGTTCATCTGCTCAGAGCACTGCTTCCAGTGTACTGTGCTGTTTATGTCCCAGAACTCGTAATGAAAGAATGCTTTTCTTGGTTACTTGGGAAGGGGGTGGGGGGGTAATGTCACCAATATGGATCAGATAGTTAAAAAATACAGTCAGCAAAACTAAAGCGCTCTTGAAGTCAATTTGCTCTGCTTTCTGCAGGTAGGAGAACCCATTTTCAATTCATCAATAAATCTTTTATTAGATGGATCGTAAAAGAACGCGGTTTGTAAATGAGATGTGTGACTGTAAGGCACCTTTTGATGGCAAATACCCTCAACAGGATGTAAAGAACATACTGTGATAAAGACCTTTGAAAGGTTCTGAACACTCATGCATTTCATTTACAAACGGGGTTTATTAGAGAGTTATAATGGTTCTTCTGTGGAATAACTCAAGGAACATTTTGTGGCTCCTCCTTTTTTTGTTTTTCATAAGTGCTTGTCTGTAGTGGCCACTTCCGATAGCCAGCCGCAAAAAAGCAATGTGCAAGTGAAGACACGCAAGGATTACTCAAAACTCAAAGCTATTACTTATTGCTCCTTCAAACATTTCATCAATAAATTGTATTAGAATCGAACTTCTCTTAAACGCTCTGATCTTTTTGAGAATGCTTTAAGATGCAACCGTCGACTGATGATCTTTTGTTACGAGAGCCTACTGTTATAAATAGGGTCTCACTTTCTGCATAAACTCTTCATTTGCATAAAGCTAACTGTAAAAATCCACACACTTCTCAGATAAAATGTGATAAACACAGGTCTGCGAGTTGAGTCACGGTTTTAGTCGAATCAGGGTGTCATGAATCAACCCTAGTTGTTCAACACAGTTAAGTATTTATTGAGTAACAGGAATTCAGGACAAACATTTACATGCCTGCATGCTTCCACAGTAATGGCAGCTATCTGAAAGAATGATGGCTCAGAAACAAATCTATAAATTCATTATAAATGTTGGTATTGTTTGTTTTTTTTTCCTAATAGTTCTACTGCATACACAATACCTTCTTTTAACTTTATATACACATAACAAAGTGAGTGGGTTAACCTATTTTCTGTTCTTGTATATACAACAATGATAAAAATGAAACTTGATTGTAGTTTTTTTTTTCTAATTTAGAAAACATTTAAAGCAAAGATTAGTTGTTTCTATTGATCAACATATATTCAAATTCACATTTCCAGAGGGTTTCTTTTTTTTTTTCTTTCTCCAAGCTAGGATCTTTAAACAACTTGGCAATAGGCTACGACATTAAGGATTCAATTTTTTTTCTTTTTCTTTAATACAAAAACAAAACCCCTGGAATCAGAATGTCTTTTTCAAAGCTTTCTCGCTGGTTTAAATACAGTATAAAAATCTTCAGTGCTGTGGATTTGTTGTAAATATAATCACCAAGTGTACGTTTGTGGTACGTTTTACTGTGCTCAAATTGTCGCCTCCGAAATCGTCGAGGCAGTTAATCGGGGTATCGGTCACACTGTGTTGTAGATACTGGTGAGGAGAAGAGTCCTAATTCTACATTCTGACATGGCCCTTCCTTCAGCTGTGGGCCCAAATTCAGCCGCCTCCATGGAGCCTCTGCGATCAGTTTGACCTGCTTGTTTTGTAACTAAAAAAACCCTCGGACAGGGGTCTCCTCAAATGACACTCTTCATATGACAGAATTCTTCTGAATCTTCATATGACTTCCTTAGTCCACACCATCCTATCAGTACATCACCGTGGTCTTCAAAAACAGTCTTCCGTCTGTAGACAAGGGAAAAAAAAGAATATTTTTTTACTTAAGTAACATTTTCTTTTCCAATACAGATATTAAAAGTGCTCAGTATACAAATTGGACATGTTTTTTTTTTTTTAAACACGAAGCTTTAAATGAGTTCTTTTTGATCCTAATCAAAATACACAGCATGACATCACACTTGTGTGTGCATGTGTGTATATGTGTTACTTTAGACTAGGTCTGGTAAAGGAGTATATTACAATTTTTCCCACGAGCATTTCAGATAAGAGCCATTTTTAAGCTTACACATGTTGGACAGGGCTCAGTAGCAGTTCAAGAAATGTCATTTGGAAAAACAGAAACGTAACCTGTAATAAACCTTAATTGCTTTAAACGATAAGAAATTAAGCTTAATCTTGTAGGTCTCAAAGTTTGCATACATGCATTACTGAGTCAACAAATTCAACACACACTACAACAAGATGAAGCAGTTTTCAACTTGAAGGTTGGGCTAAATCAGTAGCTATAGCCAAAAGTCAGTTGTTGTCCTCTACTAATAAGTAAATCATTTTCTACTCATAAGAAAATGAGGGAACATAGTGGCTGAGGGAACATTGTAACTATCTAACTCTGGTCAATAGTCAGTAGTGCCTTCAGAATGCACAGTGATATATTAAAGCACCAGTATTTCATAGTAATAAAGTACAACAGTATACAATAAGACACAATACTGAGCTGCTAGTTTACTATACACAGCTTCCTTTTACATACTAGACTGAAAGGGTCTGAGGTGGGAGAGGGAGAGAGAGAGAGAGAGAGAGAGAGAGAGAGAGAGAATGAGAGTGCAAGAGTGAGAGAGAGAGATAAAGAGAGAGAGTGCAAGTGTGAGGGAGTGTCTACATAAAAAATTGAAAACAAACACTAGTCTGGTTAAAACATGGCCTAAAAACCTGAAGAACTGTAGTTGTGTGCACTTTTAACATTCACAGTTCAATACGCGAGGCACTGTGCCTGACAACGTCTCTTTGTAGGACACTGGTTAATAATATTTTACCTGATTATTTCTCGTCTTACCAACAAACTCCCGAATATTTTGTTTCAATTTCATAGCCTACATGTGTATAAACATGTCTTGATCCCTACAAACACAGCTGCGAGGTTTAGTAGCTTTCCAAACCTTCTATTTAATTATATTAGGCCTAAACAGAGTTGATGTAAAGTGAACACAGATAACATTTATGAAAAGGGAAACGGTTGTGCTTATAGCTTCGAGCCCCAGCGTGGGAATTCTTTGACTGTCTCAGTAGCTGTTCATACAGCAATACGTTCAGTGCTAAAGACAAGAAGCACACGCCATATCTCGAGAGCAAACCAGTATCTCAGCTGGGTGGTTATCGCACTGATGTGAGGAGGCACATGCTCTTATTCATCCTAATATATTAGTCCCATTTCAGGTTACACCTCCACCTCACGCCTTCGCATCCGTTAAAGCTCTAATAAAATAATCATGCTGCTCCTTGTGCAGTAGATCTTGTGTTACAGCTTATTCATAAAAACGACCGCAAGAATGGGACTCCAGAACGGATGATGGCTCCTTCTGAAAATTCCATGAGAATGATGTCAGCAGTTCTCTACCCGCAGTCGCACGAGTTTAAGACGTTTCTTTTGACACGCATGTTTGAGTATTATATGGCACTCATGATGTAAAGCGCATTGTAAAAAATGCGTTTATTGAAAAAGAGGCAGCCGTTTCTCTCCGCCGCTATCTCCCGACACCTGCCATCTAACGAGCTCTGTCCATTTCCGAGGAACACTCGTGGTGCGCGCATGCCTGAGTGAGCGCCGGCCTCGGCATTGGTAAAAGCATCTGTTAGGCATGGCTCAAGAGCTTGTTTGACGTTTATTACCCGAACATTCCTTGTGTTCGCGAGGATGCTCTGTTGCTGCCTTTAAGGAATGTTTCCCCTCTTTGGCAGGCCAGGCTAAATAATTCAGCTCTGAGGGGGAAAAGCACACCAGAAAGACACAAAGCGACGACAGAACAGGAAAACACTGCAGTGCCTGTTTGAACAAGACAACAGGCATGATGGGAAATTTGAGAGGCGGCACACAGTCAAATGGAACAATGTGAGAGCAGCCTATGGCATGCCGAGCTTGTTGAGCTAATCTACAAAAATGCATTTTCATTTGATAATGGAAATTGTGGTCCTGCACAAATAAAATCGTCTGTTTCTGAACCATAAGCGAAGTGCTCATTAATCATCTCAGCATTTTGACTTTTTTGCTTTTAGCTAATAATCTGGTGTTCGCCGCAAGAAATGTTGATTAATACGAGCTCGGAAACCCCGTGAACTTTGATTAATTGTGGCCTAGCTGTGCAGAGTGCTGTGAGCACAACAACAAAGCCTTGATACAGGGACAGACAAACAGTAGGGCTAATTACAGCAAGAAGACCCGAGTCTCTGAGGCACTGCACTCTGGCCCTCGCCATTCAACCAACGCTGTAAAAGTCATTACTGTGTGAATTGCAGGGCTGAAAAAACGCAGGCAGAGGTACAAGTCCTGATGGCGCAGTAAGTAGGAGTAGTAGTTAATTGGGCGCAATGTGGAATTTCTTCGCGATTTGCGAAAGGCTCACGATGTTTTCGGCACTATGGTTTACAGAAAACATCGGAAAATGCATACACATTAACCTACTCAGAACTTCTCTCATTAAAGCGTGCAGTGAATACATTCCCATGCTTTATCATTTCAAAAAGTGAATTAAAAAATTGTACCAAACAAAAGTATTCCCATTTGGCTACAATGCTACAACGGGTTGTAATAGCACCTAATATTCAGTGTATGTTTACGCTGTAACTACATCTCCCCTGTACGGAATACTTATAGATTAATATATTGGAGATAAATGTAAATTATAATTATAATCTGTGCAGAAATTTGGGCACATTTTATATAATAAAAAAAATATATATTAATATTACTGTATTTAATGTACAGTCAGTGTAAAAAAAGAAAGTAAAAAAAAAACTAAGGGTTCACAGATATGAGAATTTTGGGCTGATACTGATTTACAAACATAAAAATAGAGGGTTAAACTTGCATGGATTACATTATATTACATCAAATTCTATATGTGTACAATAGCAGGAAAAAAAGTATATGCATAGAAAGAGCCTAAACATTTAGCTTGTCTGGTGTGCAATAAATATGCCAAGTATTGAACATGAGAACTCAGAACTTGCAGACAGCTGTCATTTACATACAGTAAAATACAAAATAAATTCTATTTGAAATTTTAGTAAAGAGAATACACGCCTTAACTTGAGCATAATAAGTGGTAAAAAAAAAAGGTTAACACTAAAACCAGAACATCAATGGCAGGTTGTGCTGTGAACTGCACTGAAATTTTTGTTTAAGTGCAGTCAGAGGTTTGGTTTACTATTTGGTTGCTTTTATGTGCCTTCCATAGCCTGAGGCAGAAGCTCTTGCAGATGTAGCAGGATGTGTACAGTAACAGCTACGAAAGCCCTCTATTTATCTCAGCGATTCTATAATGCTGATAAGTGGCTTATTATGGAGAGAACAAGAGGAAGCACATGATGGAAGTATGTTGTGTACTTCCTGGGAAAAATAAGAGGGAAACAAGAACAAAACAAACAACCAAAAAAAAAAACATTGACTTCTATGTCAAACATCAATTTGAAATCTAGTATCAAGAGCAGTGTGTTGGTTTACATTCAGGGAAACATATTTGTGTACCTGGGCCAAATGCTATTTCACAGATTGCTAATCATAAATGTATCAATTAGCATTTTAATTCCAGGTCCAGTGGAATGTAGGTAAACTACAGTGTGTGAAAAAAAATAAACACTGACATTTTTTTCAGTGGAAGGTATATCAGATTTCTGTGTTTTATGAAGGAGCCCCCCCTCATTAAAATATGTTAAAACTTTGGCATTTTTATATTCAAATCAAGATGAAAAGTTCATTAAAGAGGATAAATATTTCATTAGATGCTAAATAAAACAAAGGGAATTTTTGGCTTCTCTCAGCATAAAATTCCTTTGAAAGATTAATTAATACATGTAAATTATGCAAATTATGCCCATGCAAATATTTTATGAAGACAATTAAGGGAACCATTAATTATGGCCTTTTTTGCTTCAGTGACATTCATTCATTTAATTTTAATTTCGCTTTAACTGTTTTGATGTTTAATCTTGCAACAAAGAACTTTATCTCTCCTCACAGGGTCATGTAAACTTGCAGACCCCGTCAAGAGGCGGAAAGCGAGAATTAGAAGAGATACTGAGGAGATATTGTGCGCGGTATCGCGCCGAATTAGCTGCGAGACGCTCTCCCAGAAGCATGAGGCCAGGAAAAACAGTCAAGCTTATACTTGGAATGGATTCAAAATGCTGGAAAAGCAATTAATAAACAGGGGCTGCGTTAATATAGCAGAATTACAGAGTGTGACAAAAGACAAATAGAAATAATTAGTTCTCTGAAAATTATGCCCTCATTAATTTTTTTTTTCTAATAGTGAAGAGTTGAAGTTATGGGCCACATTTTGTTGGGTTTTTTTGTTGCGTATGCACAACATGGAAGGTATTTCTTTCTTCTCCCAAGCTTGTGTAATTCATCAACATCATTTTTTTGCCATTTGAGAGTAATTATGCAGCATTGGTTGTAGGCTACAGCAGTAATGACATGGATCCCAGACAAATGCCGTTCTAATTGAACAGACATGCTTTGTTGTGTTCACCTTTTAAAGTGTACTCTTCAGGGCACCCATCAGTAACATGAGAGCCTGAGACAACACTTCAGAACAGAACATTTTGGAGCTTTAATTGAGGCTAACCAGATGTGAATGAGGCGATAATTCCCGAAATACTGAGTTTTGGATGCTAGCATTACCTCAGCCTCAATTAGCATCTATGGACAAAGAAAACATTTAAAGAGACCACATCATGAAAAAAGTCAGTGCTTTTAAATTTTAAAAGTTAAATGTAGTACATAAACATTGTTAAAATTTAATCTGTCCACTAGATGTGGTTCATATGTGGAAGCTGAGTTGCAAAAACTGCTAGTTTTGAATCGAGTCTTCTTATGAAGCTACAAAAATCAACAAACGTACATATGTCCACCCATTGTGCCTGAAGTAGTTTACCACTGTCCATTCATGCTGAAGTCATAAAGTATATATTATATGGGACTACATTTTAAATAAGGCAGCCAATCAGGACACAGCCCATTTACATACACCTTATAATCATAGTAACAAAAGCAGCCTGTTTAACTGTAGGGAGTATAAAGAGTTGGATATGGTCATGTAAAAAAAAAAAGAATGATGACTGTTTTGGTAGCATAAACTTGATTCAGATCATAAGTGAATCTCATAAACTTGGAAAAAATAAAAAGTGAACCCTCACCCCCCAACAAAATATCAGGTCCTTTAAATAAATGCCCTTTTAAACACACTTTCATTGGCTCGCAAGGCTTTAAAATAGGAACTTCTAAATATAACAATTAATGCAGAAATCCGATTAATCTTTAATATAAAACGTGTATTATGATAATGTGCTTTATGTTCTAGAACAAATTTATTCGGGGCCCAGTTATCAGTTCTGCGACACTTGATTTAGTGGGGTTAAAAGACTATTCCTTTCATTGAATCCCTCCTTCACAAAAATATCTTTTAAGTAGGCTAATCAAACTGGGTTATGGGGCTTTTACATGTGACTGGGTATTAAAATGCCATTTCCCACATTTCATAGCAATTTCCACGGACTATTTTCAAAGGGAAATTGAGACCGCTCTGAGTGATAAGGGTGGCGTTCTCGTGGTGCTGCTGGGTAGTTATTTAAATGCTCAGGCATGCACTACTTGAGGTGGCGTTACACATCCATTCTGTGAGTTCAACACAGAGGCGACGGCAAATAATATCACAGCAGGACAGCCTTCGTACTCAGGGCTTTGTTTACATACTGCTTGTGATTTGCTAATCGAATGGGGTCGTGCGTTAATTGGATGAAATGTATCTGTTTTGTTTTTTTTTGCATTCTCCTCAACCTGCTGTGATTCTATGCTGACAACAGAGATTGTCGTCACATCAGGGCGGTTTCTCTTTTTCCTTTTCCATTTTGAGTAATCTACTTTCACAGGTAGGAGATGTGATGTTTACCACCTGTGGCTCTAGTAAAGCTGAGGATGGAGCACTAGTGTGCATCACAAAGCTCCTCTCAAATGAATCTAAGCAACAAAAGCTATTGAAGGCTGTTATATCCTCAACAACAGCTGTGATCAGAGCAATATTAAGTTACATTTTTAGTGGGACATTCCCACTACGCTAAAATGTGCCACAAAACTCCCAGTGAATGGATCACACTTGTAAGAAATGCCATCTTTTACCAAGATTTTATTCTGTGGTTGATTTTGTTTTCTGTCTCAGCTTTGAAGAGACCAATGTTCCGCTATATAGATTTCAACGGCTAGTCGCTGGTCACACACAGGCATCCATCTCTGTTTTCAGTGAATGCTGCACTGCTAAGTGAAGGTAGACTTCATACAAGCACTCATGGAAAGATGAGTTTGATTTCGAAATGTCTTATAACTAGCTAATCTTGAAATGAGAAGTGAGGGTTCATAAGACATGCTGGTGGTGATTCTATCGCAGCAGAAATTTTGGAAATGCTGCTTGACAGTGAAGTGTCTGACAGACACATTCAGCCTCGAATTGCTGGATCATGTGTGGTTAGTTATGAGGAACCAGCCACATCCACCGCTTCAGCTTCGAGATTTCAAATGTCAGATACAGCTCCAGGAAAATGTAAGATCACAGTCCCTCATAAAACAAAATGAGGTGCTTGTGTAGGAATGGCATGGAATGGTCATCATACTCATAGAAATCCTGTTTAAAAATAAATTGCTGTGGTCATTTTGTTCTTTTCTGGAGCTGTACATTCAAAAAACAAAGCTGATTTGAATATTTTCCGCTTACAAGAAAGGCTTCAGCACAGCACTGGCAACCATGGAGCGACGGGTCATTAGAGAGACAGCAAAGCCACAAAAGAACGACTCTCCATGCCATTCTTACTTTTAGCTTAGTATGATTACACAAACTTTACACCATGCACCTCCCACACTGTCACTCGTCCTGAATATGCAGTTGTAAACTATCATTGGCTGAGTTACATTCTGTGTCTGACTGCAAGCTGAAGTAATAAAGTTTAGGATAGATATGTTTGTGTATGTTTCTTTAGAACTTTTTTCCTTTACTGGCTGTAAAATAGACAAAAGCATATTTCCAAAAAAGATGAGAAATGGAAAAAAAAACTAAAGCCTAGACTATGTCTCGAGTGCCTCTGTGACTCTTAAAATGTGGATCCCATATTTTCTAGCTGCTGAACGGCCTACTGAACACCTCATAAAATTATAGTCCACACGTTTACTAGAGACTGATATTCATTTTTTTCTGAAACAAAGTGTTCTCTTGATGAATCCCAGTGATCTTGACCTTCCTCTTGAACTGTGAGAGCTGTGGCCCAGATGGTAAGCTGCATGCTTGAACAGCAGGCCGAAAGTAAGGCTCATATCGTGGTGCTGCAGAGAGATTTATAGTCTCCTCAAAAAAACATGTACCTTGTATTGTCCTTTCAGCATCTGTTCTGCCACTGCTGCGGTCAGTCTCTATCTCCTGGGTCAACGAGTCTGGCGAAATGAAAGGATAATGACGATTAAACATCCATGACATCTGCGCTTAATTAGGAAAGTTTTGTGAACATCGCCTCTGCTGATGGGCAGAAGGACATATAAGCAGTGCTGCATATGGCATGACAAACACTTCAACCACTGCCTGGATGAGGGATGGGAGAGACACAAACCAGGGCTCCAGGTTTTCCACACATGTTAACCTGAACCCTTCTACCCAGCAACGACTTCATGAATATAATGCTTATAGTTTTTTTTTGATACTTTTATAATGACAAAATTGTGCACTCGCTTCACGTGTTTCAGCGTAAAGTCTCCGCTTCAAATACACGTCTCAAGTACAAGTCAAAATCAATCCTCACATGAGATTTTGACAGCGAGCACTCAATCACTTCAGAACAAACCAGATTTGGGTCAAACATGTCAAGTGTTCACGCGTCTGAAAAGTGCTTGTTTTGAAGACACAATGAATTTTAAAGTCCCTCTGTCATTTAATCAAGAATGCCCCTATATATTATAAGAACATCTAGACTTAGAACTTAGAAATTTGTACCAAACGGGGCCAAATAATTCATAGGTAAATTAGAACTGCCCTCAGAAAGATGAATTGAGTGGGTTGACTTACAAACAGGGAGTTTCTAGTTCTTACAAAATTGCAGAAATATTTTATGACATGGGTACAAGCTAATTCCCACCTGGCCAAATGACATTTGTAAAATGAGATTGAAACACAATCTCTACTGAAAGACGCAATTATATATTATGTATAACTTTTTGTGTAATTTGAATTCAGTATATTGTGTATATACTGTCTACATCAAATGTGTCTTTTGCACAAATGCACAATTTTTTGTTATTTTTAAATGCCTAATAAAAACTTGGTCCATTCGAATGTGCAGAAGTGTTTTCCCTGCAGATCTTTATTCACTTCTATAATCAACACAATTTTATTTGACCAGGAACGCCCACACTTCTGCATCTGTCAGCATTTGGGGAGCTCTCAGCACAGGAATACAGTTGCATGTGCTGGAACAGTTTAGGTGGGTTTGCTTTTAAACAAAATGTACCTATTGGCCACACAACTAACTAGGGCTGGGTTTTGGACGGTACCGTGCTGAGTACCTCAGAGGTTACTATCGGCCTAGGGGATCGAACCCACACTCTCTGATCACAGTGTGCGGTCGCGAGCAGTAGTGGCGACAGAAAAAGTTTGATCCGTGAATTTTTTAATCGATATCGTATATTTTTGAACGAGAATCGATATTGATCGGTGAATCTTTGAACCCAGCCCTACAAAGAACACATTTATAGTTCATCTTTTTTAAGGCTCACTTTTTTAACACCCTGCCACTAGTGTTATTGATTGGAAGACCATGTTAGTGTCACCCCTGTGCTGAGAAAGGTCCATTACCCACATAATATCTGGTCTTGTGATGATCCTTTTCAATTGATGGACAGCATAAGGACTGATAAATTGTGCAACAACATGTGGGTTACACTCAGTAACTGTAAACATAAGAAGTACACCTGAATTTTATCGCAGTTCTGATAAACTGTATGAGTATACTCATATGGTGCTTGCATTACTTCATGCCCAATGTCAGGCTATAATTCAAATTACGTTCATAATTTCAGCATTATAAGTTGAAATAACCAAGTCTCAGTGTATGTCAAAAATATTTATACAATAAAATCAAGTAAAATGAACCGAAATACTGATTTGTGCTACTATTAGAGGAAACTGCTTTGAGAAACTGGGCCCTTTGGCTTGAAAAGATTTGAGATTCAAGATGTTTTATGAATTTCAAATAATTTATTTAAATATTTTAAGAAATATTCCTAAAGTTTCTGTCTCAATTGCAATGAGAAACTTGTCCATGCTGTTATTACATGCTTTGACTACTGTCATTTTCTTAATAATGGGCCCATCATATTAAGAGCCCATCCTCTACAACTAGTGCAACATGCAGCAGCACGAATCCTAAATTAGAAAGAGTGCTCACATCCATGCCACTCTAAGAAAACATTTGAAAATATATCGCTCTAATTCAGCTGTTCATTCAAACTTCATTCCTAAGTTTGTATTCATCATCTTCATTCATGTATTTTAATATTTTCCCCCTAATAGTTACAGAGGAAATAACAGCTTCTTTTATACTTTTGAGAAATGTATAAACATTGCTCCATAAAGGATTTGCTTTATTATTTATTATTTAATTGTTATTTAGTGTGAATAGATAGGTTTGAGAGACTTCTCTGTTTTTGAAAGCAATTTTACAGGCCACAGGTCTTTGTGAAATCAGGCCCCTGAACTCTCTGTAACACTATCCACATGTCAGATATGAATAGTTGTCTGAAAGTCAAAAAGTACAAATTGACAGTTAACAGCTTCCAACTCAAAGTAAATGTCAGACTAAACTAGGCTAATAGGCTAAGTGGAGCCGTGATTGTTCCTGTCACCCTTATTGCACTTCATTACAGACTCTTCCAGCAACATACACTTCTCCTGCCAGCTCGAACCCAAGCGTTCAATAGTAATGAGCTGTGGTGTGACGGCTGCGGCGAGGCGCCGCCTGCCCGCGCGGTCTCACCGTTGAGGGAGCGGAGGCTCTCTGTGGGTGAAGACTGTTTGAGTGACTGCTCCGCCTGCTCTCTCCGCTTACACTCGTACTCCAGCGCCTCCTGCAATTTCCTCTTGGCCTTCTTCTCCTTCTTCAAGCGCTTCTGAATTATTGCTAAATACCGCAAACACGCACACACACACACACATACACACACACACAAACAGACACACACACACACAGAAGAATCAGTCTCTGTTTGAAAGTACCTGTCAACCACAGGAGAAGATCCAGAGAAGGAGTGTGAAATTAAGAACCAGTAGCGCTAGCGCTTTGGTATTCTCAGAGTGTTTTCCGGCTGTAATGTTCATAGAAAAATGGGGAGGGAGGGGGGCACTGTTCTCGCTCAATGAAAATGGACTGTGTCATTAGCAAAATAATTGAGCCAGCGATAACCTGGATTAACCTAGGTTAAAATGCCAATGAGACAAGGTTCAGCGAAACTTTCTCAAAAGAACAAAAGAGAGGAGCTCGCTGAATATAAAACAGAGGAGGGCTGCAGGGCTCCGGGCGCTTCCATAGATACTTATGAGGGGCCGCCTTATTAAATTCCATTCGATTCATTATCTGCGCCGGATGCATAGAACATGAGGATTAAAGTCGCAATTGGTGGCACTTTTGTATACAAAGAATGTAAATCATTTATATGGATATCAAATATATACTTAAAATTAAGTGTGTTCACCCAGCAGCTCTGGGTAAAACGCAAAGTGTAACTACAGGCGATGTGAAATGTAGAGAAGGGTTTTATTATTAAAGATAGCTGTGATTCATTAGTTCAGCCATGAACAATCTACAGTCCAATCATTGCTTTCCCCAGAGAAATTCTGCGCTACAATTAGAAACATTTGCCATATGAGCCACTTTCCGCATATGTATTTATGATTACGTTAATAGAAAATATGCTCCCAAGCACTTCGGCATGCAAAATCAATGCGAGCTCATTTATCGATTGTAATATGAACATGTCTTGTGTTTATTACCTCGTCACTCTCAACACTGCTGTAGAACAGGGAGTCTATGTTTGTACTCTGCATTAGAGCTTTTAACCTGCCACTTTAGATCTCTTCACAAGCTGGATCTCTTTCAAACTGCTCCAGATTTTCAATTATTCAAACTGGGACTGAATGCACAGCGCATTTCTTTTACTACAAACTTCTTTTTATGAACTTTATGATGCTTAAAAAACAATGGGATCATTGGGTTTGGCTTTCTTCTGGATATCTTTCACTGATTCCTAAAAATGTATCTGAATAAAACATCTTTATTTTAAATTATAAACAAAATGCAGTGTGACGTAAACCACAGTAGTTCATTCTCATGCTTGTGTGTTCTTAAGATGCTGTATGTAAGTCAGGCTTGACTCGGAGTGAGATAAATTTCAATGGACGTTTTGAATGATGTATCTTTTTGCCAAACAATCATACATAATAAAATTGGCTGGTATGCATTGTGCTATTTTAAGTGTGAATAATTAAAATAGCATCCATTAATACTTAAAATACCGGTTTATAAAGGGTATAGGGTTTATAACTTTGTATTACATACATTTGAGCAATGGCCCTGGACAAATGACATTTAAGTGGGTTTTTTTAATGTGTAGTTTTAATTTAATTGCCGTTTTTAATATACTGGATAAACATACATGACTTTTGCACATGCTTCATATTATTGTTTTCCAATACATGACAGTCAGCAAATAAACAGTAAGTAAACATTAAAAAGTGCTTTCTGTTCAGAATATGTATTACATTTCACTTATTAAATCAATCAAATCTGCTATTTGATCAGGCGTAACCGTGCTTTTGCATAAGATTGTAGACTTGATCTCTGATCAGTGTGGAATTTATCATCATTAATTTCAGAAAAGGAACATTATTTAGAACATACTTTATCATGACAGTATCATGTGTGTGTGTGTATGTACATGTGTATACCTCTGTTCTTCTGCTCCACGGCCAACTGCTTCTCCAGAGTCTCTCGGAGCTCCCTCTCTCTGAAAAGCTCCATCTTCAGCTCGGTCTTCTCCAGCTGGACCTGCTTCTCCTGAGCACGGGCATTATCGATGGCCACCTTCAGGAGACCCTGCCAAAAGCATCAGAGGAACATGTCTTACACCTCACACCTACACACCCAGCACTGGGAACAAGATTTAAAAAAATATCTGCAAAGGTTAGGTAGCGCAGACAGGTTAGCAGAGGCTATTGATTGTCGCTGGCATTTGGCATAACCAGCAGAGTTCAGCTGTTAATTGAAACAAGTGTGAAACCAGAAAGGGCATTACAAACTGCTAGATAGGTGGAGCGCCCAAAGATTTGAAAGATTTTATCCTATCGGTGGTCAGGTACTATTGGTATATTTTGATTTGCTTCACACCAGACTCTCTTCATTACTTGACTGATGAAATGTCATTACTTGACTGATGACATATGCAAAGTACAACTTGTGAAGCTTAAAACACAGAGGGAGATTTTTGCAGCACTTTCCACTTCCAATCAGCATTGTGCTTGCTAAAATGTAAAATGTGCTGAACATATCTATGCACATATATTTGATAAAGGGAGGGTCATACAATAAGTGGATGGAATAATTACACATGCAACTTCCCAAACTCCTGGGTGGAATTACACTCCACAAGAACATTTTGGTGGTAACGAAGTTTATTAATTCCTATTAACACCTTTGTCTCTTTATCGATGAACTTTGTTCTTTTTTAACTTCTTGTTTTTCTGTATAGTCTTGCGATTTTTGAGGCTTCATTTTTTCTATGCCTTCTAAACCCAGTTCTATATGAGCGCACAATTAATGGTTGGGTTTTAGGTGCAATTTGCATGATTTTTCAGTCAAAATGTGGTAAATTAAATATTAAATTCAGACACATTGCATGCACATATTGCCACATTAATGCATGTTGGGCTGTGCCTGTGCTTGTACATACATCTGGCCAACAGTCTGCAAACATATGTTAGCTGGGAACATCACACTGCTGGATATTTAATTCATACATTGTATGCTCAGATTACCAGATTTGACCAATTAACTTACACCAGTAGTAAAAGTGCAGGAACTGGTTTAAACACTGGGAGATGGCATCAGGTATTGAACCCATCCAAATCAAAGCTATGTGGCTAAATTAGCCTTGTAATGCTGGTTAGCAAAGCAAGCGTTTCTTCTCAAATCCTCAGTTTTAGTGTTATTTGCCATTAAAAAGCTGACATGCTAAGCTGGAAAGCTCACAAGACAAATCAACAGTGATCAGGGGGAATAAGATAAGTGTGTTTTGTTATGGAGTGTATTGGTTTTGGTTTAGGTCTACATGACAATGTTTTGGCAAGGCCTTGCTGTTTATATCACTCTTATCATGTGATTTTACTCAGGTAACTTAAGTAAAGTATGTATGTTTCAAATCGTCACTCCCTGTGAGAATTTCATATAAGCCCCCCACCCAGCACTAGAGGTCGACTGATATATCGATTGGCCGATATATCGGGCCGATATTTGGCTTTTTTTAATTACGCCGATTTACAGACAGTGCACTACGCCGATTTACAGACAGGCACCTCTGCGGGGAGCCCAGTATTATTGTTGCTGTGGAACACGTGGACCCCAGCCTCTGTTCCCAGTGAGAGGGTATTTAGTGAGATTGGAATGATATATGACGATAAGAGGAGTAGGCTCACAGGAGGAAATGCAGAATGTTTGAGTTTCCTGCACGACAACCTGCAGCTCATAAACTGGGAGTACTGGGTGGAAGGATAAAGACTCAGGGACTGGAAGTGGGATTAAAACTGAGCATAATACAAAAAAGAATGTGCATGTTTAAAAATGTTCCTTACCTCAAGAATTGCACAAAAATATTTTGATGCTGCTGTGTTTATTGTTTACAAGATTAAGTTATTGTTTAATTGTATTGTTATTGTTAAGCTTTGTTATTGTTATTTAAGTTTATATTTATATTTAAGTCATTATTCAATTAATGGCAAGTTGAGAAATTTTGTGTATCTATCTTTGTGTTATTAGTGTGATATTTTACCTCCAATGGAGGTTCAATTATTGGGCAAAAATATATCGGCAGCATATATCGGCCATCGGCTGACCCTGACTCCAAAATATCGGAACTGAAAAACCCATATTGGTCGACCTCTACCCTGGACCATCCACATAATATGTTTTGTGTTGGTTGGAAAGTTGTAATGTTTGGTGTGAGATTCAAATAACATCATGAATAATTCCCACATCTTAACAACTCTTCCACCAACAGTTGTGTGTCTGCAGTTCAGATGGTAGTGTGGCCATATCAAAACAATTATTCCCTACACACATGCAATTAAGGCAGATGCAATGGGCTATATCATACTAATTGTTCCTTCTTATGACCCCAATTTAGACTAAGTTGCTTTATCTCAATTTTCTGCTTGGATTGCTTTTGTTGATTTGTATACGAGTGCTCAATCAAAACGTTACCCTGGAATCATGATTAAAGATGACTAACTAAACTTGTGTGGCTCTGAGGAGTCCACGTGCTCAGGCTAATTATCAATGAGGCCAGCAGGAGCAGCGTGGCTCTGATGTCCCTATCACAAGAGCAATGAGCAGGCCGTCCCCGCTCCCTACACTATACTCACATCATTAGTCGCACAGGCCATGCTAATCAACTACATTCATCTTTCTGACTCGCTTCTGTTTTCACAGCAACAACACTGGTGATCAAAAGTCTGGAGCACAATTTACTGCTGGATCCACAGCTGTCTTAGGAAAGTGCGTGGGAGGAAGCCCATTACAGCGTCAGCTTATACACTATATGTGGGGTCCAAGGCATTCATAATGGTACAACCTATGGAACAGCATTCAGTAATGACAATCTTGATCAGTTCAACAGCGCATTCGCTTTGAGGTAATAGAGGCTATTTCATATTTATTGACTTCTTTGTATCATTGTTGGGACAGAAGCTTGTCTCTCCATTTTATCTTTCATTTTCTCTTATGAACAGAGCAGTTGCTCTTTACACTGTGTTAATGTTTAACAGTGAATGGAGAACTAGAGGAACAACATATTTGTCCATTAACTTCCATTACAAGTTACGAAACAAGTTAGATTTATGTGACTAATTGAAATGACACCAGGTCTGAGAACAGAACAGAGAGTCTCTACATATATAAACTTCACCCAGTACTGCTTTTTTATGAACCTCTTATCTAGATTTACTAACTGAAATGATAACAGGTGAAGTGTGATATTTGTACTGTAACTGACAGGTTATTCGGCTTATCTCATATAGCAGTAAACCGGAATAACACAGACCTGCACTCTGCTACGATTCGTAAGGAGTGACTTCCGCAACAGTAAGCTCAGGTTAAGCTTTGCTATGACAACCAAATGCTGGGAGGCCAATAATTAATGTCCTTGTGGTCTAGAGCTCTGAGGTTCATTAAGCAAATGGGACAAGGCTGCAACTGTTGAATATTATCTTCATATACTGTCCATTTTGGAATATTACACACACACACACACACACACACACACACACACACACACACACACACACACACACACACACACACACA
>JBBKCR010000002.1:6571237-6590018 GCA_037577295.1 Ladigesia roloffi | reverse complement strand
ACACACACACACACACACACACACACACACACACACACACACACACACACACACACACACACACACACACGGACAGCCGTTCTTTTCCAGAACCTACAGAACTGACTCATCACGAGCTTTTCTCTCGTTTTTCATTTGTTTGTCTTAAAATCCAGTAGTTTTATTAGTAGAATTGAAAATTATATTAAAAGATGCTGTTGAGCTCTGTCTGTTTCCAATGTCTGCTTTAACTGGCAGGTCTCTACAGTACAGTACACCTGAAGAACCCTGAATATCCCCGGGCGCTTCATTTGGCAGCCCACTGCTTCACTTAGTGAATGGGTTAAATGCAGAAGAAAACATTTCACTGCATGCTGTATTTGTATGACTGTGCATGTGACTAATACAATTTGAATTTGAATTTGATTTGAATTTGAATAAGACTCATAGCTGACGAACAGTACATTATTAATTTTAAAATTATTATTAAGTACCCCAACATTTGATTTTATTTTTATTACAACTAATTACAATAAGTTAATACTGTATTTACCTGTTTTATATATACTGAAGAAAATGAATATACACATGCATGAAGTACAGTCTGTTTGGGCTTACCTTTATATTGTTGTTAAGTGTAAAGTATGAAACAGTTAAGAATGAAATTAAAGTCTTTTGAGAGCATATCTGGGGCACATTTAGGGTTTATACTATAAAAATAGGTGCTTTCTTTAAACCAAAACACAACAACGTGATTCTTCACTATATACAGTTGCTCTTGGAATGTACCCCCGTGTAATATATGTAAGGGGAAAGCAGTGCAATAGTTAATGCCCACCAATTTGAATTATTGCAAGAAACTACTTTGATCTTTGATGTTTAACACTTTATAATTTAAGTCTCTTTGGGCCAGATTCTGATATGATGCTGCACTTTACCCAAGATTCACCATGTCCAAGAAACCACTCCTAAATATTCAAGGTTAAATCACACACAGCCTTGACATCTCACACCTTTTTTTTATGGGAGACTGTAAAAATGTGTATGCATCAAAGCATTTCCTGAGAGTTTAAAGCTATTTCACTCATTGGTTATTCATTACTCATTGGTAGATCCTTACTTGAATGTTGGTCAGGAGGGTCTCTATTGATGAAAGTCCATCGGGGAACAGGAAAGGTGATGGGAAACCAGGTGGTAAAGCCTGGCCAGCAAACGACAACCTCTCATAGCTGTCTCTCGCTGTGGGGGTGCACATGGGGGCTTCTTCTGGCGGCAAAGCAAAAGACATACACACTCAGCACAACTGCATCCAGCAAATAGATTACACCTCAATTGAAACACGGCAGCATGGAATAAATCATTATTTTTCTCCAGGATTGGTGTTTATACACAGATTTTGTTTGTGTGAAAATCACATTAACATCTATACAAGCATGCCCAATCAGCTGGAAATGATTGATAGTCCATTCTGTCACTGTCATGTGAGTAAACCCTGTTATTGATGCTACTGTACTGCAGGGCTGTTCGCAGTGCTTGACAGTTTCTAATCATACAAACGGGATGAAATTCCTGAGCAGCATGTTTAGAGCGACACGTTTATAGTACTGTTATGTCCGTGGTCATTTGTTTGCTGTATTGTCGAGGGCATGGCTGCGCTAATACTTTCTCTGCCCAGCCCATATGGCCCTCCGACTCTCTGATATGAGGAGGCCACACTCAATCTGATGCATATGGCAGGGCTCGATTACCGAGGGCCCTGGCTCCTCAACAAAGACCATATGGCACAAGGTGGCAAACCTTCATTTACTGCCTTTCAACACCATTGCATTTCCTCTGGGCACTACGGGCACTGCCAGTTTGGACAAATGGATTTAATCCCTTGAAAGAGGCTGCAGATAAAAATCAATATGACTAAGGCAGGAGTTATCAGACTGGAATCAAGGGCAACTTAAAAATAGGTTTTAACAGAGGAGATAAACATTTGCAACAGTCCCTCTCCAGGAATCCCAATGGGTGGAATGAACACCGGAGCTCGCGAAGTGCAGACTAAAAAAGTGGCCACTAATGCCCATTGGAAAACATCCTGACCGATGAACACAAACACGGATTAGCACTTTACATAGCTGCAGTAGAATCTGCTGGGGCTCACGTTGGGCTAGACCAGCTAGAGCAAAATAGTAAAAATAACACATACTTTCAATTAAAAAAACTATTCTGACATTGAATCACAATAAAAGGTCTGGTTTTGTTAAACATCTAGTCCAGACTTATACAATAGACTGAATGAAACATGCAAAAGTGGGCACACTCTTTCAGAATCACACAGAGCGCTGATGGCATTTACTCAAAATAATGTTCTAGGCATACAGATGCCTTTCAAATACTGAGCTACAGAAAACAGAAGAACTGAAGAACTGTGGCAAGGTTGCTAGTTTAAAGGGCCCGAGTCATTGAATCACTGATGTGGAAATCAAATGTAATTTTTTTTATACAGTTCATGTTCAATATGTCGCTCAACACAAAATGTTGTAATTCTTTGAAACAGTCTTTAAATTGTGTGTTTTTGTGATGTTACAAAAGCATAATGACTTACATCCACCTATTTAGTCTACAGCAGATTCTCCCCCATTAGCTGGAAACCCACACAATTATCCTAAAGTGACGTCAAAAAAAAAAAAAATTAATATGAGAATAATCTAATATATGGGCTCTTTAAGCATAAACTCTTTAAGCATTTTTTTAAAAAAGAACGGAAAAAAAAAAAACAAACCCCCCCCCTAAAAAACCCTTTAATCCTGTTCGAATGGAGCCACTTCACAGAGCACATTTCTCATGTGGCAGAATTGCAGCAAAGATCCATCAGGCCTCTTTAGGCAGCGGCACGGATAGAAGGCAGCATCCGAAAGTGCATAAATCTGAGTGCGGACACTGAGCAGATGTCCTGTGTGTGTGAAATGTAAAGCAGAGGTGGAAGTGAGGCTGCGCTTCCTCCGAGGAGCTGCCGCACCCTGTCAGAACCTGATGACATCATCCGCTATTCATCACGT
The DNA here is from genome assembly GCA_037577295.1 of Ladigesia roloffi. Taxonomy (NCBI): domain Eukaryota; kingdom Metazoa; phylum Chordata; class Actinopteri; order Characiformes; family Alestidae; genus Ladigesia; species Ladigesia roloffi. The sequence continues at coordinate 6,586,992 of JBBKCR010000002.1, read as the reverse complement.
CCACGAGGGCAGACCTCTGCCATCTGCCGCGCATGCCATCATAACTCTACATCTCTCTCTATCTCTCTCTCCCTCTCTCTTTTACACACACACAGAGGCCATCATAACTCACCGTCCATTTACACACAGGCCACCACCACCACAATAACCACACACCCATTTCCATCCACACACACACACTATCTGCACACTGCTGCCACTCACAGCGAAGGGATTCTCCAGACCGGCTTCGGAACAGAACAAACACAACAGGCTAAAGCTGCTTTCAGTCACACAAAAAAAACCTGATCTTGTTTATCAAATTTATTTATTAATTCTGGGAGAAATAAGTGCCCAGTTTGAAGCTATCCGATCTGGCACTCAAATCCACAGCCGGCCTCTCATACAGAATTAATACATGTTTGCGTGGCCCTCTAAATCATGCACAAACACGGCAAGACTGGAGGAGCCCCACTACTCCCATCAATATTCACTAATGCCAGCCAAGGCTTGGTAACAGCTGGTCTTACATTAATTAGTTTAAAGTATTTATTTCATCCATCTCCAGAGCAGATTGAGGAAAAACATTAGAGATTATTTCAAGCATCTGCAAATGCCCTGGAAACATCAAGCGAACCAACAGTTGAAGCTCTGCCGCCAGTATTAGGGCTCCGTAATTTAGAATTCTTGGAAGAGGGGGAGGCTAAGAGGAGTGCTGTGGGTCCGCAGAGGAGCCTCCCAGCAGCCTCTCACCAAATTTCAGCAGCACTTCCCCTCCAGTTCATTACCGACAATGGATGGCTGCCTAATGGATAAACATTTGCTCCTAATCTAATTTCATAAATAAAAAATCAAAAGTCCACTTTTCCAGAGGTTATTACTGCCGCTCAGTGACTCGGGTGTATTTTTTTTTGGTGCAGATAGCGAGGCCGAGCATATTAGCGGGAAATAAACACAATATAATTATTAGATCAAGGAATAGTTTGAGAGGACATTCGCTGTCGCTCTGTGTTCCGCTGGATCAGCCCTGCAAATGCCAAGTCGTGAGAGTTCTGTAGACGAGAAACAATGGGAGAGATTTGGATGTCGGAGGCTTTGCAGTTGGTTTGCAGCCATTGTTGTCCCATATTTCATGTTGGCATTAATCATACATCATTGCTTTAACCAACTTCTGCTTGGGACCCAGCGAGGGGCTCGCTGCATACACAATGCTGGATCACAGGGTGCTTCACAGCGCTTTGTTACTGGGAAACAATCTGTCGCTGATTACAAAGCGAACACAACATTTCCCCTCAAATTACCAATGCAGAGCTCGAAATAACATCTTAAAAACCCGCCTGCTATATAAATAAGCAGGGCTGTAAATTAACGTAGATAAACTGAGCAAGCACAGTTCTCCTCTCCAGTACTACATTTGCGTTAACCACACGTAAGTAATAGTCTTCTTTTCTTTTTTACTGTTTTTTATTTGCTCCTTGTTTTGTGCACTCCACTTTTGGCTTGCATTCCGGTTGTTTATTTCCCACTGTTGGTCCAGAAGCACTGACTTGGACTTAATTACAGTGGCAGACGCCAGCGTGATGGAGAGACTGGAGGAGAGTGCTGCGTTTTCCAGGTGATATTTTCTCCGCCGGGGCTGCCAGCAGCAGCTGTGACAGGTCCGAGTGTGGCTCTACCCAGCGAGAGAAGGGGGGGTAAAAAAAAAAAGAAAAGAAAAAAAAAAAAAAACCTTATGAAATCCTTTCGGGTCAGTCGTGTCACAAATAACATTTCATGCACAACTGTTTCGCAGGATAATAGGAGCCACAAATAAAAATGGGACGCTGTAAATACAATGCATTCTGAATGAAATGCCATAATTTAAAACGACACGCATGCACTCGCATACAGACGCGCGCACACACACACACACACACACACACACACTCCCTCCCTCCCGTGGCAGCAGTAGGAGTCCTTGACAGTATGCTTGCAGTGATAAATCACCTTTCCAGTTAATTTTCTCAGTCCTTATGTGTTGTGCTGCTAAAACAGGGGCTTAGGACTTGACTTGACAAAGTTCGAATGCATCTATAAATATATATATATATATAAACAAACACACACACATACATTTATATATGGATGCATCTAAAAACCCCGCTTGATATGTTTTTAGATGTATATTGTAAGAAACAATACGCGACAGATGCATAAGATAAGTTAGAAGACATCTTAAAACCCTCTTAACATTCTTTGATGGAAAGTCACAACAAAGACATTAGAAACAGCTCTGATGTTTATAGAATATGATAGACATGGCGCTGTGAGATAAATCAAGGGAAAACCTTGGGAAATTTAGCAAAATTCTCTCATAAATAGCTTTAATTGACCTTGGGAGCTGAAAAACTGCCATATGTTTGCAGTTGTTTGAATTGAGGTCCCAGCAGACCTTTCAGCTGATTCCTCCCATAAACGCACTGAACCGGAGGAGAGGAGGAGAGAGAGAGAGAGAGGCAGGGAGAGGGACGGAGAAAGAGAAAGGAAGAGATAAAGAGAGATAGGCAAGTTAGTGAGCGGCAAGAATGAAAGACAGAGACCTGGAAAGAGAGAGAGAGAGAGAGAGAGAGAGAGAAAGAGAGAGAGAGAGAGAGAGAAAGGGAGAGAGAGAGAGAGAGAGAGAGAGAGAGTAGCATTTGGCCAGCCCAGCCCAGTCACTGTGATATATTGACAGGTGAAGTCTGTGTCCTTGCAAACCTGTGTTCCTCCCAGCAGGAGAACAGAATGCTAAAACCTGGAGGATGTCAGTTCCCTCTCGGCAAAGGCGGCCGCCGCTTTCAGCAGACAATTACATTTTATTTGACCTGCCAATGGGGCTGAAGAAGTTGCCTCCTTCCAGGGGAGTGGTTATGACCTTTCAGTCTTATAAATGGAGACAACCCTGCGCTACACAGAAACTAATCTCCAGAACTGTCTCAGCCCTCACTTCTGCATTGCATTCTTTGCTTTTGTAACAATATGTTTTTATTCACCTGGGCCTGGCTGGTCTACTATCATTTTAGCAGTAACTCTTTAAAAAATATATTGGGTTTAAACTAGTAACTCTAGCAGTGACTTTTCTTTAAATGTATATTTTTAAACTAAGTTTAAACACTGCAAAAGTAAGATAGAGACAAAACTCAGAGAAGAATTTCCTTCTTGTGAGCAGGCTTACGTGTACATATGTTCTCACTGTAGACCAAAGTGGGAAAATGCAGGCAATGCATACTGAACAAATTCCATCAGAATGACTTCAAGGGGCATATGTTGTGCATATGGCCAAGATGAGCTGAACTAGGGGTGGAAGAAAATGTTAGTAGAGAGTGCTCTGGCAATATTTTGGATGAACTTTCCATTTTAATATTCATATTTCCAAATGATATTAAATGGTACATTGATAGGATAATATTCATGTGTTTTCATTTTGTCCACATGTGCTTTTTGTTTTGCCAGAGAGGTCGATTTTCATTTCTGTTGAGGCAAAAGCTTCTACATGGGTCTGGAATGGTTGGATAGGGTAATGGATAAAGGCACTGCTCTTCAAATATGTGACTGGGGATTGATTCCCTTTCCATAAATTAAGTATACAATCATAAAACAAGAACACTTGGGTCTTGGGCTAGACTTCTAACGCTACATGTACTTAATGTTGTAACAGGGCTCTCCCAATGATATTTAGTTCATGGTTTGCAGTAATGATGAAGAATGCATTCTGAAATGTATTCTAAGGACTTTCAGCACTCACAGTTTAAACAGCACACCTGAGAGGCTTTTTTCGTTCAATTTTGAGTAATGAGTGAAAGTTTTCTTAAAGATTTGGAACCATTTATACACAGATTATTTAATTTAATGACCTAATTTAAATACTGGACCTAATTTAAACACTTATTCATAATTATATTATGTATGCGCCTAAATTAAAGACGTTTTTGTCATGGAACTGCGTTGTTTTGGTAGTAAACACTGATCAGAAACTGATCTTCAGTGCATCTTCTGTTAAACAGTGGCAGTCCAGGGTGGGATTGTACTCCAAGTGCAGATTAATGTTTTAACTTTCTTTGGTGGTCAAATATCAGGATTTATCAGAAAATCCTAACATTGTACATAGCATCTGATTAACATCCACATGTTTATTTTTTTACTTTCTGTCTACTTCACAATTCTGTTTGTCTTCCATAAAATAGATCGAGGGTTGGAGAGTAAGAATTGGAAGATAAAATAGCAAGAGTTCCTCTTAAAGGGCAGCAGTTACTAGCGTTAAATCACAACATATTTCACCATATTTGTTTAATTAGCATCGCGCATATCTTTAAAACTCTCAAACGAATCATATCATGGCTCAAATGAGCATCTCACAAATCATTAAATCTCTCAGAAAAATAATTTGGTTGCTCAAATATCATAATAATATCACGATTATATTGTATTATAGGGAATATATTGATTCGCAACCCTAAGGTTAACTACACTGCAGCTGTCAAAGGTAGAGTACTAACACACACACACACACACACTCCCTCTGCTTCTGGTCTTTAATTCCGAGATGAAAATTAGCCATTATGATATTCCTGCCGAGAGTCAAAGTCAAGTGCCGGAGTCAGTCGGGCCTGGATTAACAGGTACCATTTGGCTTGGAGAGCTTTATCTTGAAGAAAAGCGCAGCCTGTGTTTCTTTCTTTTTCTCATTCGCCCCCTAGTCTGCCTCTCTCTCTCTCCCTCTCCCTCTCTCTCTCGCTCTCTGTCTGACTCCCCTAATGTTCTCTACACTTACAGATTAAATCGCTTGCTGCACAAACCCATTTGTGAGCGGAGGGAAGGTGAGGGCGATAATCAGCACAGCCACTGGGCCGTGTTTCCCTAAATGCGCTCCCAAACATTACTGTGCACGGGCATAAAATTAGCACCGGGACCTTAAAACGCTGACATTTCGCATGACTTTTTGGAAAGTGACACCCTCATATTTTCATGTAGGATATCATTAAATTTCAGCTGCCCCATGGCCGAGCCGTGCCATTAATAACCAATTCCGTGTGTCAGACTGCTCCCCTCTTTTCTGAAATAATGAGTCCTTTGCGTTTGCCTTAATAAACTGAAACGTATTCTCAAGGCCACTCTGTAGATAGCGACACAGGTGGGCAGGCGAGGAGGAAATATTCATAAATCCTTAACTGTCACACGCGGTCAGGGACAAAAACAAAAAGGGATCCATTAGGGCGCACGCTTTCGCACGCAATCTAGAGGAGAATCGGAAGGGGTGACTCCTATCTGGTCAGGGTAAAAGCAGTCAAGTGGCCTGAACGTCCACGATAAGACATACATAAAAACAAGTGAGCGCTATCTATGAGCAGCTGTCACGATATGCATTTACTGGCATAAAGGAGGAACGTCGTTTACCACTAGCGGCTGGGATAAACGCCTCGACTACACACAACAACGTCCACCGAGCACATTCATATCAGCCACGCTATCTTCTAAATGCATCTGGCACCTCGTGCTCTCACCAACAGAGATGGGACAGTCTCTGACGCACACCCGAGCCGAAGAAGATATCTCCTCTTTTTATACGGTCCATGTCATATTTATTGCATAAAGGTCAGAGTGTTCATTTGTTCAAAGTCAGCGTTTTTTCTCTCCTTTTTTTTCTCCTTTCTCCTCCACGCTCCTCCATGTAATAAATGCAGAGGGGATGTCATTACTGGACCGGTGAGGATTAAAGGCTTGACTGGCTGTGATGACTGCATAAAAAAACCCCTCCCCATCCGCTACTTTTGTTTCTATGAGATCACACACCTTGAAACAAAGTCCTATGCCAAAGGCCCTACACAATCACAGCCATCATTCTGTAAACAGATATCCCATCGAAAGCAGCTAGAGGGCCTGTGAGAGAGGGTTGTATAACCTGATTAAAAAGGTAAAGGAGGTTGGATAACTAGTGTCCTCAAAAGCCTGCCAATTAATTGGCCCCTAATGTTTGAAAAGCAAATGCGTTCAAGATTTGTCTTTTGCAAAGAGCAGCTCTTTTGAACAAAATCAGGGAAGCGCAGTGATTAAAACTGCAAAAGCTGCGTGTTAGGGTTGGTGACTCAGGGAAAATTTCAGGTCTAAGAGGAGGATGTGACCATTAAGAACGCTGAGAGAGGGATATTACATGCACATATTATAGCCCTGGTCAGTAATGGATGCAGGCTTGTGGGCCAACAACACAAGAGGCAGTCACTAAAAGATACAATACAATTACCATCAGGGGTGGACAGTGTGATGAAAGCATTATTGTGATAAATGACCTCACAGTGTGCCTTTCTGAGAATACCCTGGGTATCATCCATACTGAACACGTGTGTGCATGAAGATGAAGATACAGATCAGTTACAGAGTCGGCAAAAAAACAAAAAAAAACATCTACACTCTTAAAAGTGCCAGAGATGCCATGAAAAAAATAAGAACGTTCCCTCAAGAACCCTTCTTTAAAAATATGTGAGTTGGAAGAACTCTTCAATTAATTAAGAAAATGTACATTATGTGACGGTCTTTATATATTTAAAGGTTCTAAAAGAGTATATACTTACTGAATAAACTGCACTAAAAGAAGTAGTCAACTACTGACATGTTCAAGAGTTTGTGAGTTCAGTACCTGATTATGTCCACGAGGGTATAATCGACATTTTTCACATTTCTGTATTTCAGAATCAGAAGCTTAAACCTAGCTTATGTAAAGACACAGAGATACAGAGACAATAAAAAACAGAGATACAGACAATAAAATATAAATCTAAAAAAATAGTAATTTCAAAAATTGCTGACAAAAAGAATCTTTGATGTGACTTAACACAACCAACTTGCGTTTGTCAGAGAATTAGTAATACTCTCCAGGCTGGGAGCACACTTAACACAGTCAGTTATACTTCCTATTGGGCCATCACATATCATTTAACTTGACATTCCTCATACTTAATATTAACACTGTTTTGTGAGATGTTATGCTGTAAATAGCCATCAGTTTTCCTGTAAGTTAACTGATTCCTGTAAGTGTTTATTTACTCCAGCGGTTGGTCAGTCAGTCCATGTGAACGCCATAAAGGTCCAGCAGACCGTTCATCCAGCTACAATCTAGTGAACAGCACCAGTATTTAATAAGTTAATTCATTTTATTTATCTCATATTCTTTATACCATTCACACACATTCATTCACGCAGTGCTGAAGCAACTATTGAAGACTTGTCCAGGTTCTCTATATTTACACCATAAGTGCCACCATAGCTCTAATGTGTTCCCTACTATGCCGACTTTCGCCACATCAAATATGGCGAAATTAACGGGGCCCATTGGCCTTGATCTAGGTTACATGGTGTCATGCGCCCCCCACACCCCTCCAGCACTGGGCACAACACATAACAGAATTGTTTGCTTTCCTCCAAGTGTCGTCCACAAACAATTCTAAAAAATGGGGCTGTTTTAATTATGTATCAACCTCTCAACATGTAGGCACTGTGTGATATTAGGGGGTGTAATTAGAGTCTCTTAGAGTCTGCCTTATATCGGTGGGTCACCCAGGTATTAATGGCCACCAACATATATTCTGTGACCTATTTTAACATGTTTTTACTAAAGCAAATGACGAAAAAATGTTAGCAGACATGGTGGATGTTTCACAAGCATGGACCTTCTCCTCATTATGAAATAACTGCCTGACTTTGGTAGGAGCTTCAGCTTCTATGGCAATTACTCTACCCTGGTAGCTACGAGAGTCAAAAGACTTTATTCAGCAAAAAACATGCAGCCATACAAAAGAAAGATGATCATTTTGTTTCTCATTAGGATGTGGCAGTTAAAATACACAGTCTAACTTTAGGATAGGTTCGAATATTTATTTATTTATTTTCATGCATTTACTCAGCAGAATATTTTTTAAAAAGTAATGCAGAAAATGAGAATATGGTATAATGTTGAAGAAGAGGGTAGGGGATCTGGAACCACAGGGACCCCCGCTTCACCCACCCTCAATAAAAAAAAAGAAATGTAGCCCCAGGTCTATTCTGTCATTTTGATGCATACTGATTGGCAAACCTAAATCAAAACAAAATTATTTGAATACAGTATTTCAACCATGGCCAAAAAAGTTTGCAGATATTAATTAAAAAAAACATTCTCATCGTTTGTTAAACATTTTTTCTCATATCAGTTGTCTCTGTCGTGGCTCCTTTACTGCAGTGCAACAGCTTCTGTTCACACTCACACTTTCATCCATAATTTAAAAGTATTTATAATATGCTTTTTAAATGTACATATTTGTAAAATATTTGTAAATTTGTAACATTTCGCCAGTTGTGCTAGAGACCAATAATTTAGCGACTCGCCCTAATTGTTTTTTTTTTTTTAGCATTGGCTCGGTCTTTCACGCAAAAACAAATACCTTCTGGTGCCGGTGCCAAATGCACGTTACACACAATGACATGCATTAGAAAGTCAAACAGGAGGGGGAAAAAAATCCAGCCCAATCACAACCCTCTGATAGAACAAGTATTCACATGTTGAACAATGGCAGCGAGGATGCAGTCTGATCACAGAGGAGCGTGCTCAGTTGAAGACGAGCGGACATATTAATGTCATCGCACTGCGCCTGCAATCCTACAGGGAGCCAGGATGCTGTTGTGTTCGGGCGACAGTCGAGTCTGGCGCTAATCCAGGCTCGATGTACTGAGCGGCTTGTAGAAAGAAAGATGGAAGACAAAAAAGGAATGGAAATGTAAACTTTTTAAAAAGCGGGGCTTAGGAGGCCCCGAGTCCGACTTCCTCTCTTTCTCTCTCTCTCTCTCCCTCTCTCTCTCCCTCCTGTGCCAGCCCGCGTGCAAATGGATGCAAATCCATTTGCGCCTGGTTCACAGTTATAAAAATACTTAGGGGTTTTTTAAAGCGGGCGATGTGTTAAACGTGTGGAAATCTGGTTTGATAACATTATTCATAACACTGGCTTTGCGCTGCTTGAATTAATAACACTCCATTTACAGATGGAAGAAAGCTGGCATGGTATTTCCAGTTAAAGAGATTAATTTTTAAACACCTAATTGACAGGCCGGGGTTGGGCAGGATAAGCAACAGCTTCTCCGGGGCTTCTGCTGCTGCAAAGTCAAGGTGACTGGAATACTTAGGCAGGCTTTCAAACACGCAAGTGAAGAGAGCAGAGAATTAGTCTTCCAGCAGTTTTTTTTTTCTTCTTCTTCTTCTTCTTCTTCTTTCTCCCTTCCCCTCCACCCCCTATTCTCTTTTATTAGGACTGATTTACTTCACAGTGAAAGGATATAAAAGCCTTAAGTATCCGACTATAATTACAGTAGAGTGAAAATTTAAAGGTTTGACTCACCATGTCCGCAAGTCAGCTACAACTCAGCAGCACGATAAGAAGGCTCTATTAGTGTGAGTGCCCGGCAGTGCTAGGCTTTTAATGGGGCTTCAGACGGCCGTACAATACGGGGGGCCGTGTTCGCTAAGTCTGTAAACAAGACCTTTCCATTGTGGATATTTACAATTGTTTATCTCGATAAAATGTTATCTTGGCGTGGCGACGACAGCTTGTAATAGCTGTTTACGCAAAAGAAACACTGGAGTCGGACCAGGCTGCTGGGTGGGCCTCCCCACGGTTACAGAAATGAAGAGAGAGAGAGAGAGAGAGAGAGAGAGAGAGAGAGAAGAGAAATGGATACAAAGTCAGGGTCATCCTCGCCTTCTTGCGACACTTGCTACGCGCTGTGTTATTTTGAATCACAAATTAGCAGCAACAGAAAGTGGGGCCTACTAATTGTTACATTTCATCTGTCCAAGGGCGGGCAGGTAAATATGTTCACAGCAGTGCGCATATGCTTGCGGGGCCGAGGCATAACAGCGTACAGAGAATTCACAAGGAGGACGTGCCTGTGATACATATAAAATAAAAAGAACATTGTAATTCAGGTTTATGCAAAAAAAAAAGAAAAAAAAAAACATAAAAGAAAAAAAAAAAGCCTTCACACAAATGACTAATTTGCTAATAAGAGGCATAAACATCTAAGAGTGCAGAAGCACAGATGAAAAAAACTCTTCACTTTCGGGCTGGAAATGGCAGGCGTCATTGTAACGCTAGCGTCTCCTGCAACACATTTGTTCTCCTGAAATGAAGGGTAACATGAAGCAGCCCAGTGCATCGTGATGGACAAGGAGATTTCACCTTCGCCAGTGAATGATAATACATTATTAAATTTGCCTCTCCGCTCACTAGATACACTTAGCTGACCACAGCATATTTATCTCCCTATCTAAGCCTCCCATCTTGGCAGGAGAAAGCATTCTGTCACTTTTGAAGCATTTCAAAGATTAAAAAGAGCCCTTTTCTTTTCAACATTCCTAAAAGCGCTGCTTTTTTTCCCCCCTTCTTCTTTTTTTTTCTGGTGTGTGTGTGTGTGTGTGAAATGTGATTAGCAGTAGATGGTGTCATGCAATGGAACATTCCAGAAGGAGAACAAATATCCAAATGAACTGCAGGGTCCTGGGGGGATTTCCCAGCCTGCATCATCAGCACTATTTGTTACGGTGCGCGCAAATTTGATTGATCCTCTATTGAATTATTTTTTTTGCACCCTTTCATTTGGACAGGACACACTGACAAGTTGTTTGATCATAAACCTCCACTGTCTGCCAAGTCACATTTCGCCTCCTTATGGCTAATGATCCAGGCTTTTGTCTTAGAAAAAGTCAGCGGAGTCAGCACAAGCCTCCGTCCGCATTTTTTTTTTTTTTTTTTGAAGCCAAGGCGGCAAGGACACTAAAAAGGCCAAAGAGAGAAAAAAAACATGCTTTGAATGCAGCTGCGTCTGATCAGAAGAAGGGAGGCAAGTGTATGGTGATTGACTGATATATATTCTCGCCCTGAAACTTTTCAGTTTCGCTGAATGTGACTAATGTTTAAAAGAGATGAGCAGGATTTCATACTGCAGAACTGACACATTGTTGAGGCCGTGATCACTCCTTGCCTCCTACTTTTCCAATTGGAAACTTCCTGAAGCCTTTCATCAAACTTAACTCTTAAAGGCCCCGTAACTAAAAACTGAATTTTCTTGTTTTTTTTTTTTAATGTAATGTAGTGTATTATCACTGTTTATGAAGCCCATCTGTGGAAATAAGACTTCAAAATCAGCATGTCGTCACTGTCTGGTGGAAACCTCATAAGTCCACTTTTCAGTTTTTTAGTTTTAGTTTTTTCTACTTTTATAAATCCATATCATCGGTAAATTTCCATTTGGGTCTGCAAAATGTAGAAATGATTAACTAATGAAAAGTGTTGAAAATAGTTATACCCTTTTTGATGACACAGTATACATTTATTTAAAATAAACATAATTTTTTGAGATTTCCTGAAAAATTGGCATTTTGGACATATGCGGTTTTGGCCTGACAGCAATGATGTATTAAATTCACCAATACACCAACCCACATACATGTAGTGCTGTGCAAAAGTCTTGAGCTACCCCTTATTTCTTCATAATTTACTTCCAAAGAGGCTTTCTTGCATTTTTCATGTGGTCTTGAGGAACAGCTCTCCAGGCTTCCTGAAGAACTTTCAAAGGCTCTCGTTTTCAGTCCAGTCCCTGAACCAGACCAGTTTCAGAGGAATGTTTTTTATTTGTTAAGCCACACAGTGACCTAGAATGATTCATTCAAGTACAACAAAGCCATCTACCTTAAGGCATGAACCAGTGAAGAAACAGGTGCAAATGATTACAGATCTGGCCGGTGATTAGTCCAGCGGTGGTGCTGAATGCTGAGGCACCTTTAATCCTTAGGCATTCCTGTGGCAGTAAAACATTTGTTTCCATTTCTTTAAAGTAATCAACTCAATATGCCAAAGATAAGACAGTTTAATGGGCATAAAATAGATTTTTTACACCAACAAGATGATTTAATGCAAAATATAAAGAAATGAGGGGTGGCTGTACTGTATAAAACAATACATCTGTCTATTTAACTTACAGCAGTTTAGTCCTGCCCCATTCACCCTTTAAAAAATAAAGTTTCCTCACTATTTTATGGTTTGGCTTAGATACAAAACAGCCTAAATCTAACTATGGTTCTACACTGAACCACCAACACTCAAAAGAGGGACTGTTAAAGAAGCTTCTTCATGATTTTATACAGCATCAAAATATCTCAATTTAGTGTAAATATTAATTGTTGGTACTTTGTAGAACAATTTTTGTTGAGTGCGAAACTTCGAGGCTGCAAACACTTCCTTAAAAAAGCATACACTACCAGCCAAAATGTTTTAAAGAGCTCTGGCAGAGTTTGGACTTTGGTCACTATCGTGCTTTAGGACCAACCCGACCACCTCGGCACATACCAGAGGTCCTGCATTGAGCTACAGAATTATTTCCCAATTCTGGGCAACCTTAACATTTTTAAACCTCCCGCAGTTCAGCACTGTCCTTTGTACCATTTTATACTTTTCATTTGACTTGAATTGTTTGAATTTCAATATAAAATATGACATACTGGTGTGCTCTGAAACGTTTGACCATTAGTATAAACAAAAAAAGTAGTTTAGGCTAAATGTTGTATGAATAATCTTTTTATTCCTTTGAATAGAATATCTCAGTATTACCAATTAAATTGAATATCTTCCTGTCCACCTACACACCTTATGCAACAGAAAAGTGGATACAGACTTCCTGTTATGTAGAACTCATTAGCTAGCTGGAGGTTTTGCTGTTGACATGTAATAAGCAATGTTAGAAACGAATAAAGAAATGTCCATTTGCATTACAATTATAAAATCAGAACTATATAGAAAGAGGATCAAGACAGGGCAAGCTGTGTCTTTTGACTGAAAATACGAGTTTTGTTTCAGCTGATACCTCAAGTTCAGGGTTGAAGTAACAAAACTATTTATAGTACCAAGAGTCCAACGACAATTTCAGTGTGTATCGGTACAGAAATGAGAGTTTCTCTCCTACAAATTACATTTAAACAGATCTTGTAAATCTCTATGTAAGTACAATAGAAAACACTACAAAAAGAAAAAAAAAGAAAAAAAATCAACGCCCTGGTGCCATCCAAGTGTAACCTGAAATAATTGCCCACACATTGAACGGGCAACCTGGAATAATCCCAAAACATGAATGCAATGGATTTTAATTGCGCACTTCATCTTTTTTTATCATGCTTTTGCTTCTCCACTTTGATTTCAGCTTTTAAAACAGGTCAAGAAGAAAAAATATACTTTTGTTCTATGCCTTTTGATGTTTTTTGAGGAAGAGGTCTTTCTTTCTTTTACCCCCTTTTTTTGATGAAATCATTTAATGGCTAGCACATGCTTCGCCATTCACTGACCAGCTGGCAAATTATCTAAGTGATACTGCTCCTGCCATGCTCCATCATTCATACGACTGCATCCCTGCGCTTGTCAGCTCGGACGAATCAAATGCGATTATTCGCTGCACGCTTAAAAGCTGAATGCTGAGGGTGAATGTATGCATCAGTTCCTGTAAAACCAAAGACACAATGAGCTGTCAATAGAGGGGCTGGGTGAAAGTAAAGCAGTTCTTTACTTTGCCACAATGAGCTGGCGATGAACATAGAGTTTATCTGGCAGCTGAATGGCAGGCAGCACTTTGGAACCGCTCGGAGAAAGCACCATAATCACAGGCTGCGAGACACATACCAGGATGCTTATTATAATATAATCTTATTATAACATGGTACCATCTTTCACTCATAGTGAAATATAATCCAATTACTATTTATCGAGATTTTTCTTCATGAGATCAAATGATTCTTTTCATACAATAATGTCATTCGAGTTTATTCTGCAACATGCACAGTTCTTAGAATATACATTTTTTATGTATTCAAATAAACCCTCACAATGCCTCCTCTTACCCCCCAATCAATGTCATCAAATCCTTACATATAAACTTGAAGGCTGTAAGGGTCAGTAATCGACAATATAATGGCGGAGGGCTGCCACTCCACTGGGCAGTAAATAGGGTTTAGCGTTTCCCGTGCTCGGGTGCATGCTGACGCTGGAACTGAAGGTCCCAGCGGACACTTGGACAGAGCTGCAAGGCCTTCTTTCAAGGTGCAAGTGTAAAGTCTGTTCTGACAGTAACAGTCAATATGGTCCATTAATGTCAGGGACCTACCTTTTACCTGCTACCGAGAACGTTTGCAAACAAAGTAGACCATTTTAAAATACACTGGTTCATGTCAATTTATTTTTTTTTTTATATCATTGCCAATTTTGACCTGACTCTTGGAAAAGCATTGTAAAGCCATTAGCATGAATCATTTGTAAAGTGAGGAAGGGATGGTAGATATTTCAGGTTGGAATGCTTTAGAATCGAAGGTGATTTGATTTTCTAAATGCAGGTGAAAAATAACTATAACTTCAAATGAATAAATCCCATTTTGGCCTAAATTACAAATATGTTGTAGATGTGAGCCGCATTTAGCCCGGAGTTCGAATGTCATGATAAACCATGTGTCCGCAAGAGCTGGTCTGTATTAGGCCACAATACACTTCTCTTTTTTAAAAAACTGCATCCGTATCACTGACAGGGGTTATACTGGTGTAGTAGAGTACTAAGCCTAGTAAATACGTTTTAAAGCACTCATGTAAAACAGTGTAGAAGTCATTTTCTACCTAAAATCGAGCCTGAACAGGCTAGGGTTTAGAAATGTTTAGCATTTTAGGCCACTTTAAAAGGCCATTTCTTAGCACATCAATGGCTTATCTAATAAACTTCATTTCCGCAACTACTTTAATGGAACATCCCTTAAGGTGGCACTGGAAATTCCCATAAGGAGGAAATGGAAAAAGGCAAATCGACAAGGGCTTGTTAGAATGAATGGACTACATGTCCAGAAGTAACACTTCTTCTAATTAGTACATTAGGGTAAAGTGCACCCATGGCTTGAGTAATCTCCATAGAAAAGCAGTACCTTTAGGATAAGATGTAGTTGTGTGATCCAGAAATAATCATTCAACATCAGCACCTAATGGCACTAATGCTCTTGTGACTGAATCACATTCTTGCAGCAATGTCCCAACTTCTATAAAGCTTTCCCAGAAGAGTAGAGGCTGGGATTGCTGTAAAGACAGGACTACTGCAACCCCCCCAACACACACACACACACACACATACACACAGACACACTCTAATAGCTTGAGTAAGAAAGTGTCCAAAACTGTACATTATTTAGGTTTAGCCTTTTTTAACAATCATAAATCAGTTGTAAGCATTAAACAAAAATTCCTGACCAGTATTTATCATTGAATTTCCTGTTGTTGTTCACAAAGCAGCTTTTCAAAAAGCCCTGACTGGCCTGAAGTTTGTGAAAAGGCTAAAAATATGTGTACCGCTGAGCTGAACAGGATTATTCTGTTGGCCCAAACATAATACACATAAAAGGAGTTTAACTTGCAGATTAGAGAAGTAAATTCATGGATTAGAATAAACAGACACAGGATCACCTTCCACTGGCTCCTAGCTGTCACATTTAATGTGGACACAACAGATCCGACAACAAAGGAGCGAAAGTAAAGTAGACTGTAGCAAGATGCGCCTATTATTTTAATAGCTGGTTTCATTGCAGTACATTGTCAGGCTCCCATGGCTCACGCAATGTAACTGTCAATGACTGTGATATAAAGAGTAAATCGCACACACACACACACACACACACACACACACACACACACACACACACACACACACACACACACACACACACA
>JBBKCR010000002.1:6560723-6570911 GCA_037577295.1 Ladigesia roloffi | reverse complement strand
CACACACACACACACACACACACACACACACACACACACACACACACACACACACACACACACACACACACATACTCGTATCTCTTTGGTATTTTCAGCTGCATTATTCACTCATAGTGAAAATGGACACAAATGCTTGCTGTATCTTTATTAATGTTATTTTATAAGCCATTTACAGATCTCACAACTTTCAACATGAACTGCTCCCCCTTGAGGAGAATGTTGAAGCTGCTAAACACAACTTTATAATATTCTGCTGATCCTCTGTTTATCATTCAAATCCCAAAACAATCTCTTTCTAACATTTTTGAGATCTAACTACATTAGTTTTTGTTTAATTAAGCACTCATGATGAGTCTAATTAATTTATTTTCAACAGTGGCCAAATGGTTTAAAACACTTTTTATAAGATTTTTCTTCTATATGTTGGATCTGAGAGCTTTTATGCCATAAACGACTCTTTTTGTTGTTAACGTGCACACCACCCTGCCATCCCCTCCCCCCGACCCCCCTAAACACACACAACCCCACGCCCATATGTGCACACGTTCATGAGCATTTCCCCCAAGGAGAGGAATGATGTTAAATGTTTGATGTCCAAAATGAGTTTTTACTGCCAAAGGCTTTAGTGCCTTTCAAATTTCCTTGTTTGTCAACTACCTGCTGTTTCATGAGACAGAGGCTTGTCAAAAGCAATTCTGACAGATTCCCTTTGTGAAGCAATTCAATTAGGCCCAACTTTCTAATGCACTTCTCTTTTTACTTCACTTTGGTGTGGAACACCACCAAACGTGTTTATACTTCTGCTGGCAGAGATAACCTGGCAAGTACAGACACAGCGATGGCCATATGGTAACGCTGTATTGTATTATGCTGCTTTTTTCTTATCTGCTTTTAAACTTAGAGAGACGGTGTCAGCCCTTCATCAACAAAGACACAGAGATAAAGAGAGATCAGAAAGCCTCTAAACACATGAATGATACACCAGCTCTGTGTCATCTGTCCAGACTTTCCCTTGCCTGGATACAGATGACGCAGGATCCCCAGATGCAACACTTTGCCTGGCCCTGGAAGTATGATGCATGAAATTAATTTAATGCCCTGCCAAGACCATAAAGATCAAACAAGTGGAGAAATACCATTAAACCATTGGAATGTAATCTCATTTGTCTAAACAAACTGATCCGATGAACAACTCTAATTAAAAAGGGCCCCCCGCCATAAACAAAGCCAGGCCGGACCGTGGCCCCCTCTTTAACAATGAGCACACATTTATTTTATTAATCTAATGCATCATGTATCATATCATTACAGTTCAATATATATATCATTAATTTTATTCCCTTCACTTAAGGCTTTTATTGGGATTACTTTGGTTATTAGTTGGTCTAATGTATTGGTTACCTCCAGATCTGGCTGTACAATCTCTCTTATCTTGCGGCATAAACCTGTGCGTGTTATTCAAATTGCCTCATTTATTATGATAGCTTCCTCATGTAAATTGTGCTGACTGCTCGCCCTTGCACAGTCCTCATTAGACTAATGAAAACCTTCAAACGAAAAAACTAAACAACCTGCCAAATAAAGGTCTGAGGTTATTATGAAAATTACAACTCTGGGAGCCGAGAGAAGCTCTGTTCATTAATTCATGCTCAGCAAATTGGTAACTAATTTAGTTGCACTCCTCTGCATTAATGGATTATTTTATAAAAATGTTTTCCACAGCCTGAGACCTTTGGTGCGCGCTAGAGAGCCCTGAATTCTAATCAAGCCGTGTGACATATTAGGAATGGTGGGCATCTAAATGGTAATGCAATGGTAACACAAATAGACAATGTGGATTTTTCCCCAGTCAGAGAGAATCAAGACCAATCTAGCTCAATTGCCATCTAAAGAGGCTGAGCGAATTGCCCTACCGAGGGGGGTTTGGAAAGCTTTGCACGCCGCTGATATGTCTCTATTGGGGAATAATACAAGCAATACGTTCTGAGGAATGACAGGTATCACGATAATATTATCATAAACAAGCGAGAACATCCGCAGAGTATTCTCAGACATACAGAGAGTGCACTATCAACGGAAGGGAAAGCAAGACCAAACAAAGTGTACGCATGCACACGCCGCCATGTAAACACCTCCTCCATCTCCCCACCCATCACACCTAAGTCCTGACCTGTAAATTCATATAATCATGCTAATTAGTCTGCTTCACAAGCTTGCACTGCGTACGGAGAGGTCCAGCATAGCCTCTTCTCTCCGGGCCAAACCAGGAGGGAGCACGCAGCCCAGTGATTTCCACAGTGGCTTTAATATCATTATCACCCCCAGCCAAGAATTCCCCACCCTAGGCTCCAGTCATCGGAGAATACTCAAATCTATTATTTGCTTCACTTTGTATTTAATCCAATTGCTGTGTGTGTGTGTGTGTGTGTGTGTGTGGACTTTCCTTTCTCCCCAAACCCATTTCTTAATTGGCCCACAATAAATGGAAAGCCAGTTTGTAAATAGCAATCTTAAACAACAAGGCTTAAAACCTGGAGGTGTGCTGATGTATATAGGTGATGGTTATTTAGAGAGGTCGAGGACATACAGAGGTTTACACATAAAGGTGGCTAAAGCTGTACAATTTCACCACTTTGAATTAAAAGAGGCATCATATATACTCTTTTATTTATGTTTTTTTCCCAAAGAGCAAAATTGGACAATTATTGTCACTGGACGGGGCTTTTTTTAGCATTCGCAGAAATAAATAACATGCATATTTTTCCAAAGACGCTCAAACTTTGCATTGAAATCTGATATTTCTTCACATGTTGATATGTTGGATTTATAGGACAACCCTCAGCGATTCCTTATCCTGACAAAGACTGAATCCTGCATGCCACATTCATGCTTATACATCTAGGACTAAAGAATGGAGAAAAAACAATATAAATATATAATGATTAAAAAAAACTCCAGCTCCCAGCCATCACACTGCCAGCTGTCAATTATTCCCCTGCATTATTTTTGGTGCATTCCAGTTACTTATTAACATTTGTTGCAGGCATTTAGAGACACTTGTGAAAATCACTTCAGGCAAACAGTTCTAGGAAAAAAAAACATGAGATCACTGTAATTTACTTTTAAAATCAGCATCTCAATGAGTATGAAAACCAGTTTCTGTTCAATTCCAACACAAGCACCTTATCCTGCTTTATTAATTACTGATTACAGAGCTTATTTAATGAGGAACATTATAAAAACACTGCTGTAATCAACACTCTCCTCTCACAATGTGACCAGTTGAATGGAATAACACCGTCAAAGGTGAACAAGAGTTCTTTGAATTATTCAAGTTCCGTAAGTGCTGCATAAGTTCTATCATCCTGATGTTTGGTCATTTCCTTTAAAATGATGCTTAAAGAACAATATTTGTATTTGGAAATTAGGAGACATATTGTTAGCAGTTCTTAAAATCTAAAGCAAACCTGTTCAGTTCAATGTTTGCACCAATAAATGATAGAACCTAAGAAATAGAACATTTTTGAGGTGGTCTCTGATTTTTTCCCCAGAACGGTTATTTTATACAAGCTTCTAGTGGCACACAGCAAGAGGCAGACCCATGAAATGATAGCTGCAGATAGTGAGGGACTGCTGCTGTGCTGCGTGCCAATGTTTGCCTTCAACCTTTTAAAGCCAACAAAACCTGTGATGACAGAAACGGCAAATATTTGAGGAGTTAAAATATTTTGGAATGAGATGGACACTGGTGTCATTGGTGGCTCTAAAAATGACACCTGCAGCTTTTCGTCTTCAGACAACCAACTGTTAATGTCGAGCTTCGTTAAAGCAGCATCAAGCTCTGATGGAATCCAGAAGAATACGTTTTATATACTTGACCAATAACATCAGACTAAGGCCTATGATTTAGCTTTCTAACTAACACATTTATATTTTCTTAATCATATCTGATAAATAAAATATCACATTTATAGATTTGAATTGCTCTTGGGTCAGTGTATTAAATAATGTACAGTTTTTTAAATGCTACCAATTAGAATAATTTTAAAATGACCATTAGTCATACTGTCAAATCTGTAATGATACCTAATCCCATTGCTAGCATCTAGTTTCATTCCTCATTCAAAACCCGGTCCTGATCATAGCCTCACATTAGGCGGAGACCCTGTGGATTACAGTGGCTGTAAGCAGTGCTGAGAAGAACAGAGTGCTGACCTTTCTCGGAGTGCATTCTTTTGACCTCGTGTCCCATGTCGTGAGTGGCTAGGTCGCCCTCTTTGGGTCCAGGTAGGATGCTGGGCGACAAGCCCAACAGAGCCTGGTTCATGGAAAGCCCATTCTGGTGGACAGCTTCAAGAGAACAGACAAAGTCTGTTTATAGTCACATTTTCTCAATCAATGGCAACTGCAATAAAAAAAGGCACATCTAGTGATGAATAATGATTTGTGCCGGTGGAAAAAAAGTGCCTTATGCTGGAGGAGGTGAATATGTCCTTGGCTTTCATCTGTTTGTGATTTGTGGTAAACCTCATCTCCAAATCAATGGGCCAGTCAATCAAAATCCTATTTGCCAATGCCCTGTCCGGCACAGAGAACCATCAGTACAATTTTCAAGTGTGGATGTGCTAGGTTTCTGAACACAGGCTACTTTTTCTCATTCAGGATGGCGTCTCTTAGACCTTTTACTGTACAAACAAACAATGACATTGATGCTTGTCTCACAAAATATTTACTTGTGTTATAGACATGTTAATGAATCACCCTAATCAGTGGCACCTATTGCTAATATATATGCACACACAGACACACAGACACATAGACACACACACACACACACACACACACACACACACACACACACACACACAGCTTGTATAATAACAGTGGAAAAGAGCTGCCATGGAGCAGTCACACATAAGTCTAAGGTCATTGTTCCCAATGGCTAGAGGGGTATAAAGCTCTACAGACCCCCCCTCCCCAAAACATAGAGCGTTTATTAAAGGTTTTTGATATGGACACCTAAGATATTACAGTGTACTGACATACATAAAATAGCTTTAATATGTCTGTAGATATAATGATACAGACAGGAGAGGACAGACTTGTGAATGGGTTGGTTTTGACTGGATCAGTCTTCTATGGTGTTGTGTGTACATGTGAATGTTTCATTACAGGTAAAGTTGATTAGAATATGAGCCCACATTTGTGTGGTACACAGTGTGCAATGGTTCTGCACACAGACAATGGACCTAAACTGTAGCACCAATCTCTATTTAAGAGTATATGGGGAGAACAGACAGTGTGCAATATTTCACTTGGACGTGTATGCAGAAAAAAGATGGCTGCAGTATATAGGTCTCTCCGTTGATGAAAAACAATGAAATGAGAAAAGGGACACCTTCTCTCATGGCAACGGGCATTTTTAGCACGAGTGCAGGCTCTCGGGTGCTTGTGGAGCTGGGAACAGACAGAGGGGGATGAAGAGGAGGACATGGAAAGAGGAGAGGAGAGGAGAGAGGCAGAGAAGGGGCGAGAGGGAGGTGGAGAGTGCAAGACAGAGCAGACGTACGGATTCTGTCGGAGGAGCTCTCGGTGTGTGCGGGGGAGCTGGAGACGCTGCTGCTGCGCTGGGATGAAGGGCGACTCCCTGGCCTCCTGCCGTCTTCCAGGGAAGGAACAGGGGAAGGACTGTCAGGCACCCGCTCCTGCCAAACACACACACAGACATGTTTGTTTTTATACAATGTCAGGATGTAAGACCATATGTCCATAGATTAAGAGGTGTGTATGTGACGAAAATATGTATTTTCTAGCCCTGGATCTAACCCTAGGCATAAACTTAATGTCAGAATTGAAACTAACAGCTATGTCAGAGGCATTTTTTCAGACCTGAAATTGTAGGTTAGCCCTGTTTTCCCGTAGTTCTCCTACAAAGCCAGGACGGCAGTGCCCTGAAAATGTCTGAAAACAAACAGACACACACACTTAGATCTGCGGCCATTACAGTACGCCAGCCTGCCATCCGACAGCTCCTGGTATTCAGTGCTACAGCATCTGCCTGAACATCAGAGCCACACCGCACTCTTAAAGCACAGCTCGCTCTCCACAAGCCTCTTCAGCAGAGCCGTTTAACACTGCATCACTCCATTTCCCCTTCTTTTCTCCCCTCTTCCTCTGCCTCTCCCCTCCCTCCTGCTCTGGCCGAGGCTATTGTGGGACGCTGTGCCCCGGCAATGGCGCGAGAAGCACCGATCATGCAGTGGAGCCCCCTCCCCTCCCCCTCCACGGCTGACAAGAGAATGTGAACAACACAATGAGTGAGCAGCACCGTGGGTTACCTTAATCACTGATGTCACCATTCTGGATGGGGCACTCTGTCCCTGTGCTGCGGCGGCCATATTGGCGATGGTGCTGAGGTGGTTCATCTGACTCATTGCCATGGTGACTGATGCAGGAGGCAGGCTGACAGGGATCAGGGGGTGGGGCATCATCATGAATGGCAGTTCCAGACCTGAAACAGGGCAGAGATGCGAGAGTTTAGGAAAATCTGTTATTCTGGCATTAAATGGGAACTAACAATGGCTAAATGAAGATGGAACGAGAGCTCGGCATGGAAGAGAGCCAAACAGTGAGCATAGAGGGAATGCCTGCAAACGGTTCATGTCTCATCCATCATGCGCATGATGCTGCTGACACAGCCTAACAAATTTTCAGTGGAATAATAAGCCATTTGCAAAATTCAATACTGTAATTTTCTCCCTGTAGTGTGTTTTCACATCATTATCTTCCCTTCGCAATGGGCATAAATATTTTATAGTCGGAATTAATAATACATTTGGTTACATCGATTATACAACAATTATAGTGATGATAACGATAACAGAGATGATAAAGTCTTCAACGTATTTCAATTAGGCGCTGCGTAGTAAAATGTGAAATTATGGAAATGTTTCTCTATTAATAGCAACTGCATTCACAATGTGCTGTGTCTCTTCAAAAAAAAAAAAAAAAAAAAGAAGAAAAAAATGCGGCAGACATGAAAGCCATTACTGAAATAACTAGCTAAAACAGTGCTAATTAAAAATAAGTATGCATCCAGAGATGGCTACAAGCTAATTACAAGTATTTGGGTATTTGGGCCTGAGCTACTGCTACTTGTATAGTTATTTTCTGTACAGGCAGCTGACAAATTAAAGGAAAACCTGAATCTAAGAGGGGCGAAGCAAGAAACATAATGAGTGCAGATGCTTCCAGACAGATGTACTGCATGATAGAGTTAAGCAATTAATATCCCACCATGCTCAGTGGCAGGTATAAAAATGCTGAGCAGGCCCACCTGACCTTGATTTTGGCTCAAGATGCAGAGAGGAAATGATATTATTGACTAAGTTTAAGTGTGTTCCTTATTAGGGTACGGATAGAAAAAGTTCCAACAACAAACTGGCCAGTGTTTCTATAGGACCAGCAACCTTTAGATGACTGGGGAGCATGGCGGCTAACTGTGGAAAGCACTCACTCAATGGGTGGGATGCTCATATATTAGCTATTTATAAAACAAATAAAAGCAACATAAATTCATTATGAAAACAAAATGCAATCCCTGGTCTACAGAGATGTGGAAAAAAAGAGCTGCAATCAGAGGCGTCGCTCTCCACCCTTGTTTCCAGGTCAGCAAATGCATATAGAACAAACACAGACTGGGGGGTCCGGCGGATCTGTTACGGTGTGGGGATCATTTTACAGGTAATGTTTTTCCCTTTAAAGAAAGCATCACTACACTTTTCTACAGGACTTTTCTGCTCTCCGGCTGGGAGTCTTGTCTAGTGGGACACACCTCACAGTGTGTAAAAAGATAGAAGAGTATGAGAATGATGTAAATCACATTCTGTAGTTTTGCCGTCACCATTTCTTAACCTAATATTTGGACCGACATATTTGACAGATCTCTCCATTAGTGCTAGAATGGAGCTTTGCCAAGTCTATTCCACATTATTCGCCTTACCAGCTAATCTTTTCATCTTTAATTGTATCTATACAGTTATATGCAAAAGTTTGGAGCCCAGGTCAAATGGCAAGTTTTGCAGATTTTCTAAGTGAATCTGCACGTTTTAATATGCTGAATTTAATACATTGTTGAAAAAAAATTGCAACATAAAATTTGGCCTATGCAAAAGTTTTGCACATAATAATTAACATTAAATTTTTCCCGTTTAATTACTGAAATTAATGAAACTATATTCAACAAAAAAGGTAAAAAAAACAACAACACATATTGGTAGAGGAAATAAACAAAGCATCTATAGCACAGATACAGATACAGCAGCATTTGCAAACAACTGTATATGGACTTTCCTAGATGTTTTTAAAACTCGAACACAATATAACTGGGAGCCAGTGTTCCACATCCTGAGACAGTGATTAAATAGGTGGGAGCAAATCTGTCCCCCTTTTTCAAAGGACATGTGCACACAAATAAGGTCACAGCCTGGTGTGTGTCCCTGAACCACGGACCCACTCACTGCCTCTCCTCACTTTGAACTGGGGGATCAAAAGTAACAGGGAAATTTTTGGTCTCCAGCATTCAAAGGCTCCACTCAAGTGCTTGAAAGAAAACTTCAGCATCTCCTGTGGAATTGATTGAGCCACTGCTCCTCTCTTCCCCTCCCTCCCTCACTCGTACACACACACACCTCCTTCTATCACTTGGCTGAGGGTGAAGGGGACAGAAACACAGAGGGATAATACACCAAACAAGTCTGCTTTGCTTTTGTACAAAATATCAGTGGCTGAGGGGGGAGAGCGGATCTACATCAGGAGGCCTTCAGACACAATGTTTGAGAAGAGGTTGTGCTGATAGGGGGTGGGGGGTTTACAGCCCTCCCCTTCTGTGTCACTGCTTTCCTTGGAAAAAGCACCATGATTTCCATAAGAAAGATGGCCAGCGGATTCACTGGGAAAACACATTCCCAAACATTAGAATGAAGGAGGGGATTAAAGGGGGAGAAGCCAAGCAGCACCTTGTAAAGGCGCCTCTGCTCGAGAGTCTGAATCAATTACGGCTCCCAGGACCGGACTCAATTAAAACGCACCAAAGCAGTGCAGTGTGATTGCAGGATACTTACAGAGCTACATCCAAACAAATTGAGTGAGGCATTCATGCACACATCCACCTTTCAGAGCTCCTTGAGGACCAGATGGAGTGGTGTCGCGTCTTTGTGACTCCCTGAGCAAGATCCGACTGGATTTCAGCGAACCAACATTCGCACGCGAGGGGAGGGAGAAGTGTATTAAAGGATGATATGACTTATGCTTTTGTCATTTAAATGCCTCTCCTTTATCATTTGCCCGCAATGAATGATGATTGTTGTGCTGACCGACTTCCACTGTGGGCACAGTGTCTGAGAGGCGGCCGCACAGGCTTTACAGTAGCGACTGCTTCTCCAGGGCCTAATCTCTCTCCCGCTCTTGCGTTTTGCCTGTCCTAACTCCTTTCATGTTCCCCCATCCTTAAGTGATGTTTCAGCCATAATGGCCTGTTCAAAGCAGAGTAAGAAAACCCGACCAGCTAAGAGGGGTTTGACTGAGACCTTCCGGCAGACCTGAAAAAACAAAACATGGTTGAATGTTCTTACGAAGTGCTTGTGGTGTTTGGAGTTCATCATTCGTCTATTTGCATTGTGGAAGGCTGCATTGAAGCCGAACTCCATTACATGCAAATCAGCCAAGAAGCACTAAAAGGCAAATCAACATAACGCTATTTATTAATTGCACACTACATATTGGTATCATTGAGAAAGTGATTATCTTGGTATCCTCTTCAGTTATCATCTTCATATGGGCCCTGGAGCAAAGAAATATATGATCACCTCCCCCACAATGCAAACAGTTCTTTCATGTAAAAATTGAGTTTGGTATTTTTACTTTCATTCTTTTGATCTCAGCCTTGTTTGTGCTTTAATGCTGTATATGTTATGTTACTATAATAACACATGAGTCATGGTGACAAAAAAGCACCGTTGGTCTAATTACACGTGTTGCTGACTGTGAAAATGAATTTACACACCATCTGCAAGCAACACATTTAAATATGGAATTTTATCAAATAAAAGCCTACACACACACACACACACACACACACACACACACACACACACACACACACACAAACACACACACACACACACA
>JBBKCR010000002.1:6520325-6557273 GCA_037577295.1 Ladigesia roloffi | reverse complement strand
TATATATATAGTGCCATAACTAGAAATGTAAACCAACCTACAATTTGCTACTGAAATTTGCTATTCGTACATCATCTGATGTAAGAGGGTGGAGGTTTAATAAGAAGACACAAACATCTATTATGCATTGGTGAGGATGGAGCGTGTAAGAAATAATGGCAATAAAAACATCCCTGGCTTGATGAGGTAGCATAATTACACCACCCGTGGAACCATCAAAGCAAACATGTGGTAAAGATTACAGAGTAGACAGACAGCATTGTTTTTATTATATTATTTTTTCTACAGTAGGATAAAGGCCCAGCAGCAGTCCTTGGCATATGGTGGACTGGTATTATTCCAATAACACTGCGTGTTAGACAATCTAGCTGTTAATAAAAAATATTACTCAGCTCTGCACACTCTGTTCAAGTGGATATAATATAATAATGTGTCAAGTGGATATGATATAATATTATATATTACATATATATAGGGATGCACCAAAATTCGGCCACCGAAATTTTCGGGCCAAAATGGCAATGAAAGAAATTTTCGGTTTCGGCCGATTTCGGACCGAAACTGCGATGATGCAACCACGGCCACCACACATCAGATTGGATTACAGTCAGCATGTCTGCCGCATGGCGCTTTTCTATATTTCTAAGAAAGAGAAACGCGGAAAGACGTTTTTCTCAATGTGGCGATTATTTTACCCAGAATTCCATGCAGATAGAAAAGCCCTTCGAGCCCCGTGAGTCCATAAGAGCTGTTGGTGTAATGGTTAGGGCACTTGCCTGTGATCAGGACATGCGGAGTTCGTGTCTCATTTGCTGAAAGGTTGAAATAAAGAGGTAGACTTTAACAGCACCTCTAGCGGTGGTGTGTTCATTTATGTCAGAATGGTCACTTTCTGTGTGTTTTTGGAAAGTAAAATGGGTTTTCCAGTGATTAAAGTTAATATATTTCAGTCTTTGTTTTGATACACTATTTTGTTACAAGCCTTAAGAGAATGCTGTTTATCTTTCACTAGTTTTTAAAGCACTTGTTCTGAATGCAATTTGTTCAAGCACTTCACTCAGAATTATTTAAAGTGAATTCATTA
The DNA here is from genome assembly GCA_037577295.1 of Ladigesia roloffi. Lineage (NCBI taxonomy): Eukaryota > Metazoa > Chordata > Actinopteri > Characiformes > Alestidae > Ladigesia > Ladigesia roloffi. The sequence continues at coordinate 6,556,189 of JBBKCR010000002.1, read as the reverse complement.
CTTCTATAACAGAAGATATTTTAATGTATAATATTTCAGATATCTTGCTTTCAGGCTGGTTATGATTGGGGCCAAGGGAAATATTTTATTTCAAACGTTATTTCCTATTGTGCATTGTCCCAATGCTAAGTAAATAAGTTCAAAATGTTGTAAAGATAAATTATTTTAATAATCAAATAATAATTTATTTCGGTTTTCAGTTTCGGTTTTCAGCCAGAGTGTTGCCTTATTTTCGTTTTTCGGTTTCGTTAGTTTAAACAATCCTGAAACACTGAAACAAAACAATTTTCAGAGCTGTAGTGTTTGACAAAGCTCTGGAACTACAACGAGATCTGGTTTCCATAATTATCCACACTGTCAAAGACATCCAGACACAGGCCTTCAGCATACATCACTGCAAGAACACCCAATTTGGCCTCGAACTGGTTTCAGTTGAAATTTGCTCCGTATCATTCTCAATAAGACGCACCCAGTATGGCGAGATGAGGGGGAGGCATTAGCAGCAGCTGTTTCCACTGAAAGCACAATATATTCAAGAACAATCAATAAAACCCCCACCACCACAACTCCCCCCCACAAGGGACTGTGACACCCAGGCAGAGAGAAGAATCATCTCCATCTGATACTTAGCAAAGGGTCCCTTTTAAAAAGATTGCTTTCAGTCAATGGCAGGCAGTTGTCATTTGACTCGGACTCTGAAATGAAATATATTGAACGGTGTTATCAATCACAGAGAAACGGGCTACATGAGATGGCTTTCGCGGGGATGAGGCTGACCATCGCATCGACTCTTCTAATTACAAAATTAGCATCCTATCGCCCTCACTCTGTCTATGGGTCATAGCGAAGTTCCTCATGAGGGAACCTGCTACACATCACAACTATGGGTCGTTTTATCTGTTTATTTGTCTGTTGTATGAATAAGCATATTATGAATCTAGTATCTCTCTGATCTCTTACACTCCAACACTGAGATTGTCTAACCATCTCCTGCTTCATGTTCCCAGGACTAGGTTAAAAACTAAAGGAGACAGGGCTTTCTCGATTACAGGCCCGAAGCTCTGAAACAGCCTTCCAGTGAGTGTTAGATCAGCAACAAGATTTTTTTTAAAGAAATCTTTAAAGACATATCTTTTTACTCTGGCTTTTAACACTGTTTGACTGTATTCTATTTATATTTTGCTGTATTCTGCTTAAATTTTATTTATGCAGTGATTGTAAAGCACTTTGGTGAACTGGGGTTGTTTTAAAGTGCTATAGAAATATAATTTACTTACTTACTTACTTACTTACTTACTTACTTACTATGAATATTAGAAAATCTGTATAACCTGCACCACATTATACATTCAAGCATTCCAAGCACTCTAAGCAATAAGGAAAACCAGTAAGTTATGTTAGTCAAAGGGAGTTAAAACACACATACTCATATGTATTATGTAAGGGGCGTATCAAGAAAATACACACCAAAAACAAGATTTTATACATATTAAAATTTGAAATAACAGAAATGCAGAGGGTTCAGATATACTGGCATAAACTGGAATTTGTCCAAAAAGAAACACCCACAAAATTAATAATTTTTTTTACCTTTTTACAATTGTACTTGATATTGTGTCGCTTCTACAAAAAACACTTATTTTAATTGAACTTTGAAATGTGAGCAAATTTAGAATGAGAAAAACAAAAAACAAACATCAAATAACGGCAAAAAAAGCTGCCTTATCATGAAGTGTGTGTATGTTTCAAACCTGAGGTCTACCAGTCTACTAATCCAGTTGCATTTTGCCAAGCATAAGTGTCCCTGCATGAACCTAAGATTATACTATACTATGAGATGGAAGAGCAATCATGTGTTGTGCTGTTAGGATGGAACCAGTGCAGGATCACTTGCCTGTGTGGGGTTAATGGCACTCCCTGCTTGACAGACGTCTTTGACTGATAATCACTGCACCTTCATCACTCACATTATAATTGCAGCTGTGTTATCGTTGCCATAAACGCTGCGATATTAAGATTGCCGTTTATCACACTCTGTTCCTTCCGTCATCAAAAACAGGGGCCAATACAAGGCTCCACGCACTCATTTCGGGTTCTGCCCCCAATAATTGAGATTACCTATCGTAGGAATAGTCCGAGCAGGCGAAGCCCACAATACAGAGCGCAAAAGCTTATCATCTGTGAAAGGTTGAATGTCATTTATTACATGTATCACATTTACACCAAGTGACATTGTCTTTTCAAATTGCGCTGATCTCTTCACTCCTATCTTTGCCTCCAAAGGTCACTCAATTCCACTTATAAATGCAACCTGACAGAGATTAGTAAAGAGGGACAGGCAAGCGCATGCCTCGCCACTGAATCAAACAGCTCCAAATTAATTCATCCAATTAATGTAGAACGAGCTCTAATGCTGATGAGGGCTGACAAGTAAACTGGTCACTTTTTTTTTTTTTTTAAGCCCTGTCTCCGGCATTATGAAGTAACCGGATGAGACAGCAATACAAATATTTGCATTACGCTGCTTTATGTAGCATGCTGTCCTTAACTACGCTCCTAATAATAATGCTACGGCTGCGATGCTTCTCCTGAGCCGACAGGGCTTGATATGGATCATTACAGAAAATAATGTTTAATCAATTCCTATTTTGTAATCTATTTCTGCAGTTGTAGGCATCTGTGTAAATCAGTGCTTTGCACACCACCACCGCCCCACACACACTCCAATTCCCCCCCACCCCCCCATAAAATCATGCATATTCAATTTTATGCTGATGCTTAACTGTTGATGCAACCGGAATTAGAACAAGCAATGACTTCATTAAAAAAAAATAAGTATATAAATAAATAAGTGATTATCAAGTTATCTTTTGAAATTCTATTAAAATGTGTGGCACTCTCCACTTATCTGTCACCTGCCTCCCAAGAGCACAACACACTAATAGAGGCACTTGGAAGACAAATACCCAGGAGAGGCCCCATCTCTCGCCAAACGAAACACAGCACTGTCTCAAAGCCCAGTCTACCAGCTCGCACTAATGCTTCCATTTTCCTCTAGAGGTGAAACAATGCATCGATCCAACCAGCTTGATTCGACAGCAGTGAGTTTGGAAATATACAAAATGAGCTGGCCAAAAAAACAACTTTCAAACACTTGCTAATGTTTCTGAGTACTTCAAATTTTCAACACTACAATGATGAAAAACAATTTACTTGTTTCAATTTAAATTGAACCGTAATTCTGAGCACGTCAAATTATTTTATGCTAAACGCTAAACGTTTTGGCAATAAAAGGTTTCAAATATTTAAACACAAATTACTTTTTGGTAATGAATTTCATTATAAGTGTGCTGTGACATTGTATCAGATAAGGGGACATTCTTGGGTTCTTAGCAGCAAAGATACAGAAGTGAGTTCAAGACATAAAATGTCCTCTGGTTCTTACACTGAATCCTCTGGTCCTTACACCTGAATGTTCAGAAACTCTATCGTAAGACGCTTTGGGTAATAGTATAATTGTAATTGTGATGTAATTTAAATCTTGGTTTTCTTATGTTGTGTTATAGTCAGATAGACATTTTAGTTGCTTTGTATTTTTTCATTGCTATCTTAGTGGAGCAGCTGATTCTGAATGAAAGTAAAACACCTTACAGGGCAATTTAAATATCATTCAGCAGTCAAAACTATAGTCATAACAATGAGTGTGTGCCTGAACATTTTCTTTGACTTAACAATGTTGGCAACTAATATTTCACTAAGTGTTTAAACATCTAGCCTTTAATTAGCCGGGGGTTTTAGCAGGAAATATATCCTTTAAAAGGCTGAAAATAATCTCTGAAAGTGTCAGGAATCTATGTTCTGCCATTGAAAAGTGTCTAAAGTGTTAACAAAAGATGAAGTTTCCAGTCACCAAATAAGGACTTTACTGTTTACTTGTTTTGATATTTTGGTGAATATTCCACAAATTCCAGTTATTCCTGTGTATCTTAAAAACAAGCCCAGCCATTCATAACTGGAAGTTTAAAGATGCACAGGATCATTGAATAAGGAATCATAATCAAATGAAATCAGTTGTTTTTTCCACAGCACAGACCTGCTGATGTTTCCACCCAGACAAAACAGAACTCGGGAATGTAAACAGAGCCAGGTGAGACGCTGGTCTGAGGGTTTTTCTTTTGTTGTTCTTGTTTGGCTTTTCTAAAACGCTTAATGACCATGGTAAAACATGACTGAGTGACTTATAAAGGTGGAATGAATCATTTCCGCAGCTCCAGTCAGTGTGGCTAAGCAGTGGTTGACGAGCAGTAGACATGTTTTCACCTTTTGACTGTAAGGGGGTCATTTTCTCAACAGCTCTTGTCAAAAGAGAGACAGAGTGAGCGAGAGAGAGAGGTACAGATAAAGAGGCAGCAAGTGAGAAAAAGAGACAGAGAGAGAGTGAGAGAGAGATACAGATAAAAAGGCAGTAAGTGAGTAAGAGAAACAGAAAGAAAAAAAGGGAAATACAGATAAAGAGGAAGTAAGTGAGAAAGAGACAGACAGAAGGAACAGAGATATAAAATGAACCGGAGACTGAGAAAAGAAAGCGTTTGCAGTGCGATGGGACATATTTAGCCGAGCAAGGCCACCAGCTGAAAAAAAAACAAAACCCCCACCAAAAAAAGCAATCCTTGTTGGATTTGTCCTTCCACAGAGCGGGATTTATTATTAGAAAGGACATAAACAGACTAATTAAATCACAGCAGTGGAGGCTGAGATGACAGCTGGTGCTGTGTGTGACCAAACAGATCCCTATCAAAGAGCAGTAGGCATGGCTCACTCAATCCACCCTCTATGGGGAGCTATTTTAAGTGCCACTGCATTGAACGTGCAAGCTTTATGCTAAAAGAGAGCGCCATGTATGTACGACTGCGACTGCGAAAGAGCTGCGCTCCTCCAATGAGCAGTGGGTATGGGTGCCAAAAAGATCACGGTGGGTTTAGACTTAACCTCGTTCAATTAAAGTTGTTTTACTTATTTATTTAGCATTTATATTTCATCCGCGTTAAAAACAATGTGACAATCCTCATAAGCCGCAGATGCACGGCCACCCCTCTGCCTGTCATCACTGCTCGTAAAGAAAGCTGTCAAGTGGTTGACATGGTGATGCACTGACGAGATTATTTATGACAACGCAACGACTACAATAAGACTCACGGGCCTTACCGCTTTTAATTTGGTAGCGAGCATTACGGGCTGCATACACGGCAATAGCCTGGGCACCCATCCCAGAATGGTAGCGCATTTGAACTTTTAACTGTGCCTTCTTTTTCTCCTGTGTAAACACGGACATGCATACAATTGTAAAAATTGGCTCTAAGGACTAATACCCCATTTTGGCAGGAAGTTGAATAATTAACGCGAGCTTTTAAGCACTACTATTGGTAAGACCGCGCATCAGAAAGCATTCATGAGAAGAAAATATGGTTTTAAGAAGTCAATAAGAGCAAGAGCAATGGGAACGGCATAATCAATGGCGCTGCTACGTTTGCAAACAAGAACTTGAATTATAACACCAATAATTGATTCTCCTCCTACTTGTTTCTTCTCTCTCTCTCACTCGTGCTCTTTCAATGATGCCACTTCCCATCGATTCCATCCTGGCTGTACGGATGGGAAGTTTGCCTAAGTTTGTTTTCGTTCTTTTATTTATGTATTTCATTCTTTCTTTTACAGTGACCCCCACACCCCCCACCTCCCCTCGCCAGTGGAAATTTGCAAGCCGCACCAACAGCTTAACCAAAAAGGATTAACTCCCATATCCAACCGAGAACACAGATAATGCTGGGTAATTGGTAAAAAATGAAGATGAATGGGACAGCAAGATAAGGACCAATTAGCTCCTCCACGCTTACAGCTGCGGTCTCACTACAGATCCATCTCTGGAGTCCCGGCCTGCTCTGCCAGAAGGAGCCTGGCGGAATTAGCGAGCCTGACCCCGTCGGTGGTGGGAGGGCCACCCATCATCTCCCCCCTTCACTTCGCTTTTAATTCTGTCTCTGCCACAGACACCTGTCACCGGCCCCATCGCGCCTGCCAGCCCCCCCCCTCCCGGCAGCTCAGCGTCAAGGTCTAAGCACGCTAACCTGCTAAACCGGAGGAACACACACACATGAAAAAAACACACACGGGCAAGCCTTTAAGTTTGCGTCACTTATTTCATTATGGCAGCATCATCTGGTTGGTGATACGCACAATTCCCCCATCTAATTATGGGGAGGATTTAAGGTCCATTAACGTTGCCGTGGCAAGGAATCAGATGCAAAATGGCACCCAGTGGCCACGGGGAGCCGTTTTCTCTTTCACCTCAGTCTTCCTTCTTTAGCCCAGAGCATCCAAATACTTAGCCTACTGTTTTATTTCTGAATTTCTCTTAAAAAGAAAAAGAAAAGGAGAAAAAGTCCTTCCTGTGCAGGCACCGGGCAGGTGTTAGTTAGGCAGTTGACAGGATTTCTCCAGCGCATGATGAAGGTACAGGTTCAGGTCAAACTCGACGGGCAGGAATACATCACTGTTTTTTTGTCTCCCAGGCAGCCTTTCGCACATGTTTTGCTTGGTTTGTGACCTGTAATTGTGGCATTTCCTCTCAGTCTTTGGAACAATCTGCATTGTACAGGGAAGGGGAACAATCCACCCCCCCACCCCTTCCCCACCACCCCATAAAAAAAGAAAAAAAGAAAACGAAAATCAAAGCGCTTGGTTTAATCACTCAGGATGTTTAGCTGCTAGGCTATAACTTGGACATTCCCTCTTCATTTTTTTTTTCCTTTTTCCTTTTTTGTTACAATTAATAATACCGAATGCAAAAGAGCCGGTGATTGTGCTGAATATTTAATGCGGGGGAGAGGGAACATTAGCCTGTTCAATTTACATCAAAACAAAGACAACACAAGCAATCCAAGTCCAGAGGAGAACAGAATGTCCTTCACACTCTGCCTCAGCCTGTCTGTGTCTCAGACAATGCAGGGGATCTACATCAAAAAGGAACTCTTCTAAATGGAGTGCATCAAGGGGAGGGATATACTTCTAGCGCCCACTTGGCAGTGCAATATCAAACTGCTCTTAAATGATGCTGTTGTTGTTGTTGCTGGCATCATTACGAAGGGATTTATTACTTTAACACTGTCGGCATAGAGCAGATAATTATAGCTTTGTGTTTCTTGGTATGGCAAAGCAAAAAAAAAAAAAAAAAAAGGAAAAGGTTGAATGGAAACAGCTGCCCTCCTACAGAATTAAGTCACGTCCCAGTCCTCACCATCCTGCACTGCGAAGTTCCTCACAACTGGAGTCATTGCTATATCTGCCAAATGATTTAGGGTCATGAATTCCAGCTGTATAATGTACTTGAAAGCAGGACATATTAGGTATTCAGGGCCTAAAACCCACAAAGGTAAATCAAAGCCCTGCCAGAAGCAGACAGTGGTAGCATATGTTTACAGATCTGGGTGAAATAATAATAATGATAATATTATTATTAGTAATAATAATATTAATAATAATATAAAGCTAAAGCAACCCCTGCTCTTTTCAAAAAGCATTGCAGTCTCTCACCTCTCACGGAATGACCTTTCCGCTTTAACGCAGTAATGATCTTGTGTGGTGAGAAAATGTGCTGTGAGACAAGAATGGAAAACACTGTCTATTTCACTTAAAAACCTAATTTATGTTGCAATTAAAGCCTGAAAGAAGCTGCTGCTCCCCCCGGCCGGCCGAATAAAGCCGGCAATATTTTCTGCTCTTATCATTCTGGTGACTCCTATTGGCCCCCCTGTCACAGGAGAGTGCTTGATATAAACAAGAGATTGCAAAGACATCCAGTAATCAATATTAGGATGGCTTCAGTACCAAACATCATTTGTCTCGGCCACCATTTCTTTGACCAAACGAAGCATTAATTCAAATCATAAATCTAGGGGTGATTTAAATCCGGGAATGAGAGGCCTGCCTGCCTTTAATGATTTATTTTCTACATTTCTGCGAGCGAGAGATTTGTCCATACGCGGTGACAGGTCACCTTCAAACACCAGAGGCAGACTGTTCATCACCATGCAGACTAGCATCTCATCGCTGCGAGTAAATATTAAAGTAAAAGAATCCAATTGATTGTGGATGGGCTGGAGAGGCGTCGCTGCCATATATTTTACTCACAGCCACTAATGCCTCTCTTCTCGCGCTCCCCCCCCACTTCCACTGCTGGGCCCCAAATTATTATTCTTCTGGGAGCCGGCGTGCTCAAGGTTACAATTTAAATTGTAAAAAGATAAAAACAGTTTCTTATTAGCTTCATTGCCACAGCCTTGCCTATTCCGATCCGCATTTATCTCTATTTTGGTGACCTCGGAGCCCCTGCCTGTGCTGTTGGCTGGCGACTGATGACCTCAACGCCAATGCATTCTCAAATTCTCTTTTGTTATATCTGCTTAGGATGCATCCTGTTTGGGCCAAATACACTGTGTCAAATGCAGCTGGGAAATCCTAAACACATGCCAGATACATTCAGGGTGGAAATCGCAAGCGTAATTCAGCTCAGGGATTAAGGGTATCATTTGTAATGGATTTGTGGTTTTACACTGCAGTGTGATTTCCACAAAGAAATGGCTTTAAGTAATGTTGCAAAGAGGGGGAAAAAAAGAAGAGATCTGAACGTATCTCAGAAACTATTAATTGAAACGGGAGACATTCAAAACCAATTTTCCTCACCAAATTTAATTAGCAGCTCGCTTAATAGCTATTAGCTAAGTGCTCATGGATGCATTTAATGCGTTGCTATTTTAAAGGAGCGCTACCTGGTAATTATGGAATTGAAAACAACAAAATAGACGGATTGTTCAGAGAGACATTACATTGCTATGTAAGGAAAGACAACATTAGTTTAGGGACGGTGCATTACCCAGCATAAGCAACAGTGTGAACCATTAGCTGTTACCGCCGCAGATAACAAACGTGCGGTGCAATTTTACTATGAGTGATTTCTCACTCGTGGTCCATTGAAAGCAGAGGAGAGGTTCTGCTGAAACTCTAGACTTACAGTCCAAATCACATTTGTGTTTGTTAAGTAGAAAAATTTAGGACGTATTCAGCAAGGCTTTGATGAAAAAGTTACTTTTGGTACTACCTTTGTATAGCATAGAATGTAACTCGCCTTTAAATGATATTACGATAGTGACTGTGTGATTTCAGTTAAATTGTATAGTTAACAATACTGATAACTCCAGGTCTAGGGGTTTCTAGTGTGCATAGAGGGAGTCCTCTATTTATAAGAGTCTAGACATTTCGAGTTTACGACGCTCACGTGAGCGAACTAGTTTAGTGGCACGCGGCGAAAGAATACACAGAATGTACAGTATCTTATCTGTTCGTTGTGTTGTTTGGTCTTGGACTTTTTTGGCCTTTATCATGACCTCTGGGCGAATTTTTTACATAAATATTTTTCTCAGTTTTTCTAACTGTGTTTGGTTATATATGTTTTCGACTTATACCAAAATTCGGGATACATCAACGTCGTGGGAACGGATCTCCACTGTAACTTGAGGACCCCCTGTATGTCATCAGAACCCAACTGCCAATGTTAGTAAGTGCCATTGAAGGAACGTAGGGCAGTATTGTGACATTTCAAAGAGGATATCAAGTAGGTCATCAAAGCCAATGAACTTCCGGTTTAGACTAGACTAAAATCAGGATTACGGCAATCTAGTCCTGGTCTAGGAGAGCCCTCCTCTGAGGTGTGGCGTGTGCTGGGCTGTTGCTGGCCGCTCGATATGTGTGACGGAGCGTGACTCACCCACGCTCGAGCTCAGGTCTCCATTCTCTGAGTCTGCGCCGTGCTGAGTGTTGTTACCGTGGTAGCTGCTCATCACTTCCAGCTTGATCTTCTTCACCTTCATGGCCTCGGCGATGGCGGCGTTGGTGGCGGCTGCGGCGGCGGCGGCTGCAGCTGTGAGGCCTGCAGGAACAAAATGGAGAGCCGAATCATGTGGGGTGTGATCTGTGAAATGCTCACAACAGGTTCATTCAAAGGCCTTTAGAGAGACCTGGTGCAGCGCATTTAACAATTCTTCCATTCAACATTCCAACAAAACATGTTAGCTTCTTTACCTCTGTGCTGGAGATACAAGGCAACTCTACAAATCAGCAGACACTAAAATAGCACAAAATTCCCTAAAAATGCATCACTACAATGACTCTCACATGTTTAGCTGAACTTTGAAGTCAGGCTGGAAACCACACTCACAACACTCATTCACCATGAAATTGTATCCATGTATTTTATGAATAGGATCTGTGTGACTACTGAATTCTGGTCCAAGTTAGCCTCACAGCCACAGTTTTAAACTAAAAAATCAACTTATGACAACTAAAAAGACCTGATCTAGATGAAAAATTAATTAATATTGACACTTATTATCCAGGAACGTCTATACATAGATCGGCAAGTGTCAAGAAACAAATATAGTTGTATATTTGTCTACACAATTTTAAGGCCTATACAGTATTGAGCACATAGTGTTAGGAAGACAGGAAGTCTGGTTGGAGTTCCCTGCTGTGGAACTGGGGACCAATTAATGCTGGGCAATATGATGATATTTATTATTAATAAGGCAAATTACATCAATATGTCTCATTATGCTTTTCTGAACAATTCTGTTCAGTTTTTTTCAGGCACTACAGGCTCTTTTTAGATGCATTTAGTGTATCTTAAAAAAAAAAAACCTCATATAAAATTTCTGCCATATCACCCACCCAACCTATGAAGGGCTTGATAATTAGCTTATGAGCTGGATCAGGTGCAACATGGTCCTTAAGGTCCAACTGTGTATCTTTAATTAGTTTTAAGAGTACACTTCATCCGATTTCCGAGGGGAAAGGAGCAAATCTCTCCATAGCTTAACCCTTGAAAGAAGAAAAATAAAAGTAAAATCTAGCAGTGACATGTAGGTACACTGGAACAGAGGGATTTCTCCAGTCACGCTTGTGGGAAGCACTCAGACTGCATGCTCATTACAGTCTTCAGGCGGCATGTTTGACAATGCATGGTGGAAATATCTTCAGTCACACTTAGACGACATCCAAACAGCGATAACAAAGACGGATGATCTTGTGCGCAAAAGTGGAGATTCCTTGACTCCACGTACTCTTTAAGTATCGCTCTAAGTCAGTAGCGCAAGCTTGGCAGTGTCGGAGCTATAACTTAACATTAGCATCCCCATCACTGGATGGCTAGTAGCTTTTTTTTTCCTGTTTTACAGCTGGTCCGTCATTCTGATGCGATGTTCTTCAGCTGAAAGTCTGACTGTCATCGACGTCCTCTTTTATTTCTCTCTCTTGCTCTCTCCTCTGTCTTCCCAAATGCAGCGCTGACGCCGTGGCGCTTTGATGGTGACAGATGGAGCCGGGACAACATATCAGAACTGACATGTTGCCATGGTTTCTGTTTGTAAATAAACGGTTTGGGGATGTATGACAAAGTGAAAACAAACAGCTAGCATCAGTGGGAAGCTTCCGACACTAAAAAAATGTTCATGCCTCTTTTCTCTCTCTCTCTCTCTCTCTCTCTCTCTGTCACTGACGATTTCAGTGATATACATGTCAAGCATTTTGATTTGATTCCACTGCCTTTGTTACTGTGATGGAAGGAGAGAGGAGACATTGTGATTCTAATTCTTCTGGCCCCGGTAGCATTAATACTTTAGCTCAATTGTGTTTAATGTAGTTAAAAGGGGAACTGTGGTGCGAGGGAACGGGGGGGTGGGGGGTATGGGGTGGACTGAATTGTCATTATTTTGTCATTTTTCGATACACCTGAGTGAGTAGCGGCGACTGAAAGGGAGAGCTTTTGAAAGAAGCCTTGAATTTATAAATTGAGATTAATGAAATGATATGAATGGATGAATCAAAGTTGAGCTTCCACTCACACTGCTCACTGAATGGTGTGATCTCTGTCTCTTTCCATACATACAGTAAAGGCAGCCGTGAATGTGCTTACAGTACAATGGCCCTTCGTATGAAGAAAAAAGCAGCGGAGCAAAGATTCCTTTGCAGCAGCGGAGCACGGAGGGACACTTTAAGGGCGTCAAACCCTGTCCTGTTTAATTGACTGAAGTATAAGTCTTATAAATACATTATTTAACACTACTCATGTTTAGGCCTGTCGCCACTGATTATACTGGTAATCAAGGTAATATGGCACCTATTTTCCCAAATAACTGAATAACTGTCCTGTTTAACCATTTAGACTCCAAAAAAATCTGTGATTCTTGGTTCTTTTAACACCTTTCAGAGACGTATTGATCACTGTCACATCCAGCTAACACAGTGTTCACTTGAAATCCTGAGCACACTGGGGAGACTGTAGTGCCCTCAAAATCTGGAGGACCATTGTAGGAGGCTGACACACTCAATAGAGCCCTGAAATGCAAATAGGGATCGATTCTGGTCACAGCCTAGGTAAGCAGAAATCCCGTCATCTCTGTACACGATAAACAGCATATGTAAACACTCTTTTGAACACTGTAGTCAAAAGTGACTTGAACGCTACTAGCCTCCCCCTCGTTGAGAATTTCCACCTTTAAAACGTCAAGTGAATGCCCTGCATGACATTCAAACTGTAAACTAAGCTGAATCTCCAAAAACATCCAATTTAATCATATCATTTTACACTGAACAATCTATTATAATCAAGTAATTGAGACAACTGTACTCACCTTACAGGTAGAGGAACATCTCAGCATATGTGAAGCAACAGTATTGTACAGTCAGTTACAGACAATCTTTTTTATTACTTAGAGAAAGAAAAAAAACTTGACCCTCAAACACATCCTAATGGAGCCCTGTGGGCATGTACTGAAGCAAGAGATTGACCGGTGTCTGAAAAGTGCTGGTATATTTTTTTTTACGTGTTTATTTTAAAAAAGGTCAACAATAAAGTTCACATTCATGTGTCAGTTCAGTCGAAAAAATAAAGCGAACCCCCCAAACTGTAATTTAGCCCACATCAAGTGCAGCATGCATTGCACTTAATAGCTATAGTGCTGGTCCTTTTGGACACTGCAGGCCATGGGGATGCAGCCGATTGGTAAATCCATCATTACTTAGCTGTCACGTCTCACTGACAAGACTTGAGTTGAGCCATTAGAGCTCTTGCGTCTGCAGGGTGAGTATGTGAGGCAGGGGAGGGGCGGTGGCCATGGCAGAAAAAAAAATCAAACATGTGGCATTAGTACGCCACCCCGCATCCCCAGCAGCTGATAGGCAGATGGTGGCGGGCGGTGCGTGCGGCGTGGGCCGAAGGTGCATCTCATTTCCAGGCCTTGTTTGCTTTTTTAGAATACATCAGGACCATATTGACGTACAGTATACATGGTGTCGCAGTGGCCACTCTCGTTTGCTGGCGCCTAATGCTGTTGCATATGCATGCCCCCAAACACTACGTGAGCCAGGAGAGAGGGGGGTGGAAGATCTACCCCTCAACATAATGAACGTGGCCTCCAGCCCGACTGAAGGTCAGCTTTCATTTACGTATAATCGGAGTCAACTGTTTTCTAAATGATATGCATTGTGGAGGAAGATGGGTGGAGTGTAAGGGTAGGATTGGGGGGGGGGGGGGGTTGTAAATTGAAATCAGCTTTGGGACATTTTCTGTGATAAATTTGGATGTTGGGCACGAGTTCAAAGGGATTTTACTTTAACAGTCACCTTCTTGGATAACACTCTTCTTGAGCAAACGAGGCTTTCTCACCTCATCTATCACCTCGCTAAAACATCAGAAGATGAAATCTCCTCTAGGTACGAATCATATCAATAAACAGATTACCATAATTTTCTGCTTAATTAGCCAGAGTTAGCGGTATGGGCTTCAAGCATGCGAGGCAGCTGCAGAACTCTCTGATTCGTACTGTAAATCTACACAGGAGCTTCTGAAGTGAGGTAAAAGGGTGGTGGAGCGCTCAGCCTAGTGTCTTATACTAGCTGGGAAGAGCAGGTGTGATTTTTAGTGCACGGGCTATGGAACACACATGGCCTTTGTAGTCTAGGGCTTGGCTTAATCTATGCCTGGAAAACCCTGAATGATTTACTAGGACATGTACATTGAACTTGGAGGTGATTACACAATGGTAACAATAAGGCTCTCACACAATAGCCATCCAGAGTGCGTTTTCTATTCGGCAACAAGTCGACACTCTGCGCCCCGGCACGCCTGAAAATGGCACGAGCACATCCCACTCCTTCCTCATTAGTGCTCATTAGCATGCACGGCAACAGTGGCAGGAATAGCACTGTTTAGACTTTTGAAAGTCACCTTTAAAAAAGCGACTCTTGCGTCTGATTTCCTGCAGATGGAGGGATCTCCTCGGTCATAAACAAACAGCCAAGGTGTACTGTATGTCGGGCGGAGTGGAGACAGGCGCGCCAGGGCGGTGGGAGCGGGGGGCAACTGAACAAATAAAGAATTGCATGGTACTGTCACACTGTGCACCAAAAAACAGCAAATAATGGAGATGGGGGTCTGAGCGTAGCCCTTGAAGCAGCTGTCATATTAAATAATAATGAAGGATCTATTAATATGCAAAGGAACCAGCAGCAGACTGGCTTAACGCTGTCATGCCTCTGCATATTGTCAGAATGTTCATTATTAATTAACATGCGAGCTGCCCCATACCTGTGCAATGTCAGAACATTCTTCCAACAAATACCCAAAGTATGTGCCCCCTTCCACTCATAGTGTAATTAAATTAGGATCAGATTAACTTCACATCAGTACACAAAGACTGACTTAGTGGCACGGGCGATAAGCTTATCTACTGTCTTTTCAGATTTCAATAAAGACTGAAGCCGAATCGCACTATACTCATCAAACGCTGAGGCGGAAGAGTGAAACTCTGATTCATTAGGGAGGGTGGGGGGGTTAATGTATACATATACTCAGTGACAGGCCTGGGTGGGCCGAGAGGGACTGGAGTGATATGAACACACTTTAGCTATTCCATTTGCATCGCGACTGATTTTACAATCAATTACACGCAGTACAAAGCTTCTGACACAGAGGGGATGGAGAAGAGCGCTAGATTCGATTTGACTGATGTGTTTATGACAGACTAATCTCACATCTAGAGGGAGGGGATATGTTAAGGTCTGAGAGGGCTCAACATTTCATTAACCCCATTTGGTGTGGACTCCTGCACTGTGGACTGCCGTCCAGTCCACAGGATCCCCTGCTGGCGAACAAACAGGAGTGATACACTTTCAGCTCTCACTTAACTCTTGAATTTGGGATCATTTTGAAGTCAGATAAAAAAAATTGGTCAAATTCTCCTCGATAATCCCGCAACCGCCCACGTATCTGTTCTCTGAGACTGAAGATGGTTACAAATATGTCTATCAACCTACATTCACCCATTCATGACAAGGAGGCATTCCTACTTATGTATTAATTATTTGTGCATGCACAGGACATAGCTGAGTTAAGCCTTTGAGCAGCAACCCTGAGTTCTGATGAGACTTCTTGTGACAGCAAGTTAATCCTTCGACTAGCAATGGCAGAAGGAATAACTTTAAAAATGTCTGCAATGGCTCACAGAGCTAAATGACCTAAGATAGCAGAACAGATTTCTCAAGTTAGCAACAATTACTGACGACAGTCATGAGAGGGATAAATGCAACAGATCAATTTTCATTTAAAATTTGCACACTCAGAAAAATAAAGGCCCTTAACAGATCCCTTTATATCTGTTAGACAGGTAGTTGTTTTGTATAGCACATCTGAAGCTCACAAAGTGCAGGAAGCCAAACTAATTAGATGTTTTAGCCAGAAAGTGCATTAGCAGTGGTAGAAGATAGGAAAAGCTAATGAACTGATTCGAAATAGTTCACTTAGCCATAAGATCTACAAACACCTGGGGTCTTAGTGCTTTTCTTTTTTTTTCTGAGGTTGTTATGTGCTCATTTCCAGTGCTGTGTGTGCATTAGAGGGCTGACAGCCACATGTATGGTACACACTACATGAATTACATTTCGAATCGGTAGCTTAAGTGGCAGCAACAGAAGATGTCATGAGTGTGGCGTGTCCATCCTGAGCAAATAATAGGATTTGGAGCAGCCTGTAATGCATCCTCTAGTGAAGCGCCTCTGGGAGTGAAGTCTCTGAGCAACACATCCGCTCAAAAGGCTAAACTCCTCCCGATTGTTTTAATAAAGCCTAAACGGGGCCAATTCAGATGTGCTTTTCCAATTCGAAGGTGCACGGTTGTGTATGAGACACATATGCTAAGAGACAACAGCGAGTAGAGCATGTCTACTCACTAAGAAGCTGATCTGTCATTTGAAGAGGGCTTGCACTTTGGCACAGTTACAGAAACAACCCCCTCTCAGAGATTCAGTAAGAAATAAAATGGCCTACGTGACCAGGAGAGAAAAAAAAACACTTGACTAAGAGGAATTGCAACAAACAACATGCAAATCATATGAATAATATGAAGGTAGATCTCTTAACATGGAGTTAGGCGGAGGTTTCCTCGTCTGGTATCTGATGACTCTGCAAGATTGCAAAATTCGGCTCTTTTTTGTGTTTTGATCTAATTCGTGTTAAATGGAGTCGCCTGATCATTATTAAAGGGGGGCATGGTGTAAAAACAGCAGGATCTGCTTTAACAATCCGGCAGCAAGTGCTTCTGCAGAGGAGCAGCTCAAGTGCCAGTGCAAAATCCAAAACTCTGTGGCAAACATTTGGCGCTCGCTTGTGGAATTTGCTGAATGCGACCAATCAGTGACACGACACGTGTTATAACTACTCCTGACAGGTCATAAAAAATGCATTAACGATGTAATGACACATGCTGCAGCGCACGCGACTTAGCCAGCTAAGCGAATTAGCCTCGGTTAGGTCCCACACAGTCCTATCCAAAAGCTGCTGGGTACATCAAAGAAGTATAAGCGAGCGAGATGTGTAACTTACTCAACACTCACTCCATCAATGCAATACCATTGAGAACCTCGGCTGGGTGAAAATGTTGCTTTTCTTCACAAGTTTTGACCGAAATGTCAAGATCAGAGACTCTGTCCAGGTTTAAAGGCAAGGATGGATATCAAAGGGAGGCCTTTTTTTGTTGCGGCTTTGGTCATGTTGTGCTAAATAAGAGCGGATCGTGGGACCCTCATCCCGTGTGCGGTGCCCTCTGAGTTTCCTTTACCAAATGAGACACTGATAGACTGACCCGGCTCAGCTGGCCCCAAGTTGAAAGCCTGAAGAATGTATCTGCGCTATTGTTGACAATTGCCTACTCTGTGGCTGCTCTTAGAATTCCAAATACACCCCCCACCAAGAGCTGTTATCGTCTACAAAGAGAAGTTGCCTTGTTTGGAAACTGGAGACAAGAAGATGATCCTTCCACTTTGTGATGCACATGACGGGTGCAAGGAATGCCATATGCGGCTTGTAAGCAAATAAACAGATCACAAGGCGATTTTTTTGCCAGTCTTTAATTGCACATCGAGGTGCAAATGTGCGTTTAGCTTGTGAGTGAAGAGTCAAATGAAGCCTAATGGCTGAGGTTTATTAAAGACGGCAGGAAAAAAAAAAAAAGAAGAATCATAAAACGAGAACCCGATATGCAAATTGTGCGACTTTCTTGTGCGCAACATCAAAGCTGCCACAATGAGAACCAGCCGCAAATAGAACAAAAGCATTTGCTGTAATAAGACCTGCTGGAGGGGAACTAAAGGCACAAACGGTTGTTGTTGATTCTTGTGGCGATAAGCTTACTTTAACATCACAACCGCCTATGTACATATAGCAACCAAGTGGATTTAATCGGGCTAATTAAAATCCACTCAAGGCGGAATGCGGCATCCAGTGCAATAATCTGGGAGAAGAGAACTCTTCAGTCCAATTTATTCTGTCGGTGGGGGCGGTGTGTGTGTGTGTATGTGTGTGTGTGTGTGTGTGAGTGAGTGTGCGTAGGAGGGATGGTGTGGATGGTCAACCACTGTGACTGGTAGTTTGGGTGTTGCTGTCAGTTTTTGCAGTGTGCCATTTAGAGGACGGGCAGAGGGGCTGCTGGGAGAGGAGCGGACGGGGGGGCTGAGTGTGTTACCTGTAGGGGGAATCATTCCTGGCGACATCAAACCCGGCACAGAGTGGGGCATGATGTGAGGGTTCTCTGGCGATGTAACACTCTGCGTCCTCTTCGGAGGCCTCCCAGGTCTTGAGCTAAAACAAAAGCGAAGTGGAGGGGCAGCGGGGGTGGGTGGGTAGGGAGGGTGCAGAGACAGAGAGGGTCAACAGAGAAAGAAAGAAAATAAGAGGTTGGGGGGTGCAAAAAGGATGTATAAATGGAAGAGGCGAGACGGGAAGGAGAGAGGGGACAAGGGGGAGGAGGTTAGTGTTAACATTCAGACCACTCCACAATGCAATTCCATTCCAAAGAGCTAACATGTACTGTAAATAAATTTCTTTTCAAGGACAGTTGCTTTCTGCAGCTCGACATAATAGACTTCCATAACTAATTAGATTACACGGTGAATTCATTTCCTTTATTGAAGATCAACCACTTTTTGATGCATAATTCATAGCCTGTACCTCGTTACCTGCTCCCCGGTATTAATATCCTAGCACTATTTGAATTGCCTCGTTTGCATATGCTAAAATCCGAGCATGCGGTTTTTCGGGCCTGGAAATTACATGTTAACTTGTTCTAATTATTGCAGTCAGACCACTATTGATTTATGAGACTTTTAAAAGCCAAATATGTGTAGTTCTTGTAATGAATGATATTTTAGGGTTCTTCAGGAAATTAAAAGGCAATGGCTGCCTTAGGAAATGTTCTGCTTGCTTGATTTAATACAAGCCTTAGCTGGAAGGTGGTGTGACAGAATGATTCAGACCTGTTGTACGCTCATGATGGAAACTTTTATTACTCCAAATGAGTGACCAAGATCGTGCAATGATTAATGACGGAACATGCTCGGGTTGATGGGTATGGGGGGGGTGGGGGCCCTCCAAGCTGATTTCAAAGGTAGCTTGCACAAAATGATGGTGAATGCTCCCATGTATACCTTTTGTAATATAATGACCACATTAAAAGCTAATGAAATTAAAAATATGACTTAAACATGTTAAAAAATATGTTAAAGTTCTAATATAATACATTTTTGCAGACATGGCTGATCAGTTAAGACATGCTTGGGGTCCCATTTCTGCTTCTTCAGTTTAGAAGCGGAGCTACAAGAACAATCCTAACACTCAGAAGCATCTATAGCTACAAAGCGTGTGTATATGGGACTAGATGGGGAAAATATTCTTTCTTCAGTAAAATAAAATTTCCATTTCTGGAAGTCTAATACTATTTGTAATAAATATTAGTTATTTATTTGTCTTGCAGTTTATTTTAAAAGTTGAAAGTAACAAATCTGTCACATATAATGGCAATTGCTATGGCTCTAATTAAAACCTTACTTTTAAGAAGCTTTATTTGCACTAATCAAAGCTATGTTCCTTTTTTAATTTTGTTTAGTCACCAAATCATTTTTTATGACTGTCCCTCTAGTGGTCCTCTAGTTTTGGCTACAGCCTCAGAAAGTAACTGGCTAACCACAATTACAAATATTATAAAATCTGAAGTCTTCCTGCCTAAATTACGATTAAGAATCACATTATTTCAATAATACCACTCATGCACTGAATCCGGTATGAGATTCATAAGTTTCTTAGCTTGTGAGGGCAGCAAAAATTTATGTCTGGCCTTTTTTATTAAGACACTACCTTGACACATTTGATGCTCAAAACACATTCTGCAAATATGTACTAATTAATTAAAGGAAAGGGTATAAAATCAAATTTAACTCGCCTGCAATACAGAGGGTTTTGGGGAGGAATGCTATTATACCATTTCTGAAGCAATGATCTTTTCTACGTCTGTGGCCTTTTTTTCTTGTAGCACCTTCATTAAATAGCAATTCCGAGGCTGACGGAATGAATGGCTGCGTGGAGTCAAGGTCTGCGTTCCAATACTTTCACCAGTGACTAAACAGACTCTCGTTTACTCAGGCAAGAGGAAGACACTTCGTTTTTTTCTTTTTCTTTTTAAGGCTCACTTATTCACATTCCTCCACACTTTATCATGTGCATCAGTTTTGACCATTTAAAGAGTGGGCAGATGAGCTGAGTTTCATCGCATTTTATCATGTTTTATTCCTGACAGGCATGAAATTGAAACGGAAATTCTTCTCTCCGCTCACTAAAACAAGGCAAGCCATAAACTCCGAGCCAGGGCAGCAGCCCCGCAAGTGAGAGCTTCATGATAACACTGAGCCTTAGGCCATTCACAGCAGTCTGAAAGCTTTACACTACATCACTACTCCCCACAAAAAAAAACAAAACAAAAAAAAATGAAAGACAACAGAAATACAGACTGCACAAGAACAATCGCTGACTCACTCCTGGGGAGGCTTAGGCGGCCATTCAGCAGTCAAAGAGGGAAAACTTCGGGCAAAATTCCATCAGAACCTCCTAATTGGCCTTTCCCAGCTCCACCAGGAATGCTTTCTTTCATAGCAACTGTCGCCAGGTTGAACAAACTCTACAGCACAATGGCAAAGTTTAAATAAAACAAAAGACCTTTTCTACCATTTTTAGAGCCACTTAATACATTCATTATATTTGTTCTTAAATGCTCAGTGATGGCAATAAATTTGCTAACATTTACCTTATTGTATTTATATATATAAAAGCACAGCACATATTCATATTTTGGATTGTATATTGTTGTATATTATATTGTTCAGTATATTGTTTGTGCATCTTTACATATTGTTGTTTTATATTGCTGTGCTTATGAGACACGTCCAGAATCAAATTTCTTGTATGTGTTCGCTTACATACTAGGCCAATAAACATGATTCTGATTCTGATTGTAGCTACTATAATTATATATAATACATAATTACAATGTTATAAAACTATTGGTACATTTGTAAGGATGGATGTTGTGGGATATCAAGTTACTCATTACAATTTCATTTACTTATATAATAATCAAAACTCTTGAGTTAAGAGTTTATTATTCTGTGATGTTCTTTTTATAAGGACCATATTTAACAAATACCTATACATGTGAAATGTTTTTAAAGTTTAATAATGTAAAGATAATCTTATTACAGCAGATCCTGTGATCCCAGGAAAATGGTGCTGATTGTTGTTTTTAAAGTCATTTTTCTCATGTATTCCTCCCAAACATGAGTTCTTGTATTAGCAAAGGTCAGACACTTCTAGGAATTAAACACTGCAATTTATCTGGGCTATTAATAGCCACTGGTATTCAACGTGTTGTGCTGAGCAGAAGCCACTTGCATAAAACCAGTGAACATTAAAGCAAGGCTTAGGCTTGACATTTCCGATAGCTGGGCCTACCATACATAAAATCTCCTCAGGAAAAGTGTGAGGTAAAAAACAATTCAAGCCTTAATTTGAGTCTAGCCTAAATCTTAACTTACAACTTAAGATAAATAGTTAAAATATAAAATGCAAGCAGCTGCATGTCTTTAGGGCTTGGCTATATGCTGATTTCTAAAATGAACTCTCTTATTAACATACTGGACGATCTCAGCTTGACAGCAGAGGGGCTTTCATATTTTCGTTTTTATTTAAAGCATGATTTATCTCATACGTTTTATCTTATCTTATCTTAAGACTGCAACATCCCTGACTTGGTAGTTTTGCACTGTTTGTATGTTTCATTTCTATGTATTTATTCGTGTCGTACTCATAAAAATGACTCAACTCCCACCTTAGGGAGACATTCAAGCAGAATACTGCATTTTCTTATTCCAAATGTGAGCGTTAGCCTGAAGTTTCTTCCTCGAATCCAGCGATGCTTTTAGAAAGCTCATTGTGTTTTTAATGCAGTGCTTTATCAGAATTTTGTCACAAGAGATTCCACACTGATCAGATGTGGGCAAGCTCTTCAGAAAAGTCTTGAAATGTAATTCCTGCTCCCACAGAAACACCTCTTTGATCTTCTGACGGAGACTGCAGACAGTTTTGCTGTCATCACTTTCAACGTACAGGGCTGAATTATTTATGAAAGACCTCAACAGAGGGCATGTGATGGTAAAAGCCCTTTTTTCCCTCTCTCCCTCAACAATACAAAAAGGGGAAAAAACCTCAAATGGACACAAATGTCACATCAACTTTAGCTCCAGTAAGAGCCCAGGACCAGGGAACAAAGGAGGCGTTTAGCCTGAGAGCAGGAGGACACGCTTTTGGAATATCACTCATCGGATTCTTTACCGCTGATATGCAATACAGAGAGCGAACGCAAAGAGAAAACAGCGCCAAGTATGGATGCACTGATATGGAGTTTCTTGGCTGATTTGATTACCAATAATTAACACTTTACTCTGGCCAACCACTCGTTTTATTTTTTTTATATGTGTACACTCTAGCTTGAAGTACAGGGAGAGTAGAAAACATATTAAAGCCCCATAGATGAATCTCTGATTAATTTGACATAGTTCTGACATTATTACAAATAATTAACTTCAGTAGTAAATATGAAGTCACTTTTAATCTCATTTTATGCAGGTTAACTATATCGCAGACACTATTTGCAGCCATTAACATCAGCAAAATTAATGGAAAAAAAATTCAGCAAATTAATGGAAAATATCAAGCCTGAGCCTGAGTACACTTACTGGCGTAGCAGCAGTGATTAGTTCTGCATTGGAGAATGAAAGCACAGTGTCTTACCTGCTAGACAGTGTTGTTATTCAATACGCAAATGGTTAGATTTGTAATATAAGTACATGTATAAATATGCTGTTGTTCATAGTGACTTAGAATTATTTTAGGGACGTTACAAAGGTGAACAGAGGAGTGTAGTATTGTGAGTCTTGCCCTAGAAGCTTTTTAGTGATAGGAATTAGAACTCAAATCTAACTCCTGAGCTAAACAAAAAATTGTTTCCTATTCTATCCAATTCCACATGCTAGCAAGGCTAGCATAATAGCATGTATGCTAGGAGTGTTAAGGCCAGCCTGTGTTTACTTTGCTCAGTCATTTAGAACTGCCGCTATAGTGTCATCATTGAATTAACTCACTTGGAAGAGAACTCCTAACAGTCAATTACTTTAGATCACCTAACATTACACATTACTGTTAGGCTCATGCTCAGTGATGGCAACTGCAGAAGATGTTCTATTCATTATCTGAAGCGCACTCTACTTGCATATTTTCGAGAGCATGGTTGTGCTGTATCATTCATACTTCGACCTTGAAGGCTTATCACGCACTAGGCCTGGATGCCTTCACTTAAAATAGTGTCAAATCGCTATCACACATTTAAGTAGACACTATAACCAGTGCAGTCTGTTGCATTTATGGCATGGCCGGTTCACGGCTGTATCTGCAGCATCCATATACGGAACAGTCCCACATAAGCTGTGAGCGAGAGAAGAACTAGACTATTACAAATGAAGCAGACAATTTGTCAAGCTGTTGGTACTGAATCCTTAAATAGCCTGGCACAGAAAGTCCTTAAAAGTAGGCCATTATAAAACAATGATGGTTCATCAGCTCCTCCTGTGACTGAGGTACTGTACATTCTGTTACTGTAAGAGTTCTTTGTATCCTTCACACACAGTCATGACAGACACAGACGTCCTTTGTGCCTTTACAATGGTTATTTACAGTCTCAGAGAGTGGGGGGAACACAGTCTAGTAAAGGTAGTATGTGTAAAATACAGTACTGGATCTAAATAATACACACAGATATTTAAGTGCAGATTTTATACTGGTGGCTGATCTATTGTTTGCAGATAAATGAGAATTGGTAGTGACTGCACCATTGTTATTTTTATTTTGCCTGATTTTACCCCGACAAATAAAATGAATGGTGAAACATCGTGGATGAAAGAATCCACATCATCAAACAATTACACATCAACACCTTTTCAATGATACACCATATTAACAATGTGAGATAACTGTATTTTCTTCAGGAATCTTCTTTTGAAGATTGTTTGTGAACAAATGGACAGCACAGGATTGATTCCACCTCCAGTAAAGTCCTGGTGGATTTCTTGTGGGAGGTTCATTAAGGGTTATCATTTATCAACACAAAACTTCCATGTCAGTGCATTCCTACACAAAGCAAATATATTTTATTAATTCTTTCTAAGAAAAAGGCCTGAGCAGTGGTTAGGGGCTCATTTCGATCGGCAGTAAAAAAGTTAATGTCCCCGTCTGAACAGCTACGGTCAGCTAACTGTTAGTAACCTCTCATGCATTAACACCTAGCATTAAAACTCCATGCTGTCCACACTGTGACCTTTTCTCAACATTTTTTTGTCAAATGTGTGAACTGTTAAAAGGTTTTAGGAATGAAATGCATTCGTACAACGGACATAGCCACCTCAGGCAGATGAGCAGACATCTGATCGTGAGGACACTTCAGGTTGTATTTTGAGCTTTAGACCTAAACTGATCTAACTGAGGTCAGAATTGGATTTGAAAGTCCAGGTGAAAACTTAATCAAAAGGGATTCATCTTAAGCTTGACTGGTATGTTGTTTGCTTTGCAATAAAAGTAATAAGACTAAACAATCAAACATCCCTCCTCTGTCTCTGCTTTTGCTTCAACCACTTATCCTATATTCCTGGCTCCAATTTAGAAACCAAAACAGGCAGCTCTCGCCCCAGGCCCCCAAGTGCCAAATACGTTACAAACCTAGGAATTCTCTTTTTTGTTTTGCAACCATGGTGAAAAGAAAATAGCGGTGAACTTTCCCTGAACCACGCTTCCTTTAATGGCCTTGGTCCATGTTGACCCAGGAGTTCACACTGGAACATGATCCTCCCAACCTCACCACACTGCAAAAGCAATCAGATTAGAACCACACAATACACTCTGATTTCAATACCTCAATGCAATAAGCAGCAATAATTTAATACACCCTCTCATCTGTTTTTCCCTTCCATTTTTTTTTCCCGACAGGAAAGCTGATATGAGGGGAAATACTGTTAGGCACTTACCAAAACATGCGCCATTCTTTGCATTCAAGGTGCAACGTATACGTGGAACACCATCCTTGTTAGGAATGGAAAGAATTCTCAAGGCCACATGCAGTTCAGGAGGAAGAACAGATGCTAAAAACATTTTTTAAGTGCAAAGATGTCCATCCGGCAAACACAGGCACAGCCCCTAGATTGGTATCTAGAGAGTCTCGCGCCCCACTTGTCTGATAGAGATGTAATTTTGACTTTCCCGGGTGAAACGTCGACCTCCAGCCAGTGCTTGTTCAGCTTGGGTTTACCAAAAGAACACCTCACTTTGATTCGCCTCAAATGGAGCAATTAACCTTTCCCGCCCTGCCTTTTGTTTGCCGTTTGGAAAAGGTAAAGATGAAGATATTTATTCCATTTACTCACAGTCTACCAAAACAAGCAGATGAATCATGGAGTCTCAGTCTCTCCCGGAATCCCGCCAATCAGGCCTTATAAAATATTAACCCAATGTCATTGCCCTTTTCAAATCTCTCACCTAGAATTCCCTAATTGTTCCTTTTCTTTATCTCACCCTAGCAG
Source organism: Ladigesia roloffi (assembly GCA_037577295.1). NCBI lineage: Eukaryota > Metazoa > Chordata > Actinopteri > Characiformes > Alestidae > Ladigesia > Ladigesia roloffi. The sequence goes on along the minus strand of JBBKCR010000002.1, from coordinate 6,530,578 downwards.
AGAGTAAATAAATTAACAAAATAGCTTTTATCGGCCCGAATAACCTTTTAACTGAGGGATTATCACTGGTTTATTTTTCATTTCTTTTCCCGCGATAGCAGCACATGCCTCATTGATTAGTTTGCTGAGGTGGTGACCAGAGCTGAAAACAAGGTCTTATTGATAACACTGAAAGGCCTTCACCATAATAACAAACTGTATTCAGATTTGCCTTTCCAGCATTGCAATTCGTGGGTCTTTATTTAGGATTATTTGATGTGCCTGGCAAGTACAGTGGCAGATGTTTGAGTCATAACTCTAATGTCTACTGAGGGTGTTCTATCTGATCGTAATTACAAGTTACCGTAATATAACATTCAAACAAACCAGAAAAAGGGGTTTCCACATTGGGCATGTTCTTGCAACAGCAAACATGACCTAATACGCTTCTTTCCACAACTGTCAAATAGCTCTTTAATAAAACACCCCCCCCATGCTTGCATACACACTGTAGACCCACGACACCACCTGCTCGCCTCCCAGGATGTTTTCAATGTAAACTGTAGGAAGCCAAAGGGCTGGAATCTCCTATGTTACTTGACACTTGGAAATATTTTGTAGCTATCGTTCTCCCTTCGCACCTGCAAGCAAATAAAAAAAAGAAGAAAAAAAAAAAAAAAAGAACGCTCAACAAAGAGGTCACTCTGTGCTACATGCCAGCCCGCGTCTCTGCCACCGTGGCATTCATCAATCCTAGCTTGGATCTGTGTTTTATCTCTGCCTTTATTTGCATTGAGCTGCTGTTGCTTTATCTCCATCAGTCCTCTCTCTCTCACACCTGTCACACAGCCCCCTCAGCCAGGTAGCCGGAGCTGCCTTATCAGATCCAGATAGATGGATTATGTGCGAGCACTTCATATAAAGCCCTCTTCGCTTTTTTTATTAGCAGGAACAGCTGCATCCGCTGGCAAACGGTGAACTTTTGTGTGGAACAATATATTAGATCAAATGTAGACAATCAAAAGCACCAGTTACCTTCAGCACCAACAGTAACAACCCACCCTCCCTTCACCGCACCCCCCCCCCCCCCTACCCCTTTAATGTGCCTCGCCTTGCTATCCTTCAACAGTCCCTCACCGGTGTGTAACATTTACAGATAGAAAGAGCGAATGGCTATAAAAGTGCCCTTCCTGCTCCTTTTGTGCATTGCACGGTCTGATTAAAAAGTCATTGGGCAGGACCATCAGATTGCTGCCGCTGCAAAGGAACTCTCTACCCAGTCGTTTTCCTTCCTCCACCTTTATTTACATGACTGTGTCTATCACGAACCTCAGACCAGGCCCAACACAGATTAGTGGCTTTTTTAGACCTCTTAAGGCAGATCTTTGCTAAAGAAAGATCTTAAAAATCTAAAAGATCTAAAAGCAAATAAATAAATAAACAAAACACTGCTTGTTTTAGTGCAGCGTTAAAAGCTCAGCACTGATCTCGTAATTGCATTCCATAATTGTAAAGCTTAAAATTGTTTTGTATCAGTTCTATTACCGCTAATAATGAGGCAGCAGACTCTCCATATCCTGGGAATTGATGAAGAATGCCTAATTGGTTGACTTTTTCCGTGCCTAATGGACGATTCTCTTAATTAAAAAGATACTGTAGAAAATGTTATAAATCAGATATGGGGGTAAAAAAAATATGAAAGTTAATCAAATGTGTATATAAAAAAAAGAACAGTTCCAGGAAAGTCAGAGATCGGTAGATATGATTTCCATCCCATATTTATTAATTGCAGTCACTTCGGCTAACAAAACAAGAACCAGGGTCTTATCTTTAAAACTGTGGAGGAAATTTCATCTGAAGTGCTCTGACTGATCCTTCTTTTTCCATGAACCGCAATGCATATGAAACAAGTCTTCAAAACAAGGCTTTAAAAACTTACTAGTCAGGGTGCCTTTGAGGATATTTAATTAAAATCTAATCCTGCATTCATTAAGGCTCACATAAATTAAGCTGTCATTCATAAGATTTATGGATTCTCATTTGCATATTGCATACAATTCATCAATTACTCAAGTATGAAAGGAGCACATTTCCCTTGGAGCTGCCTGCTGCCCTGCCAACATTTGAAATGAGAGAAAGAGCAGGACTGTCAGGCATTCGAAACAAACTTTCTCTACAATGTCTGCCTCCTGATTAATCTAATTTCCAAGGCATCCCTTTACAAGATTGTACACAGTCCAGCTGCAGTTTTCAATTATATCTCCTGTCCTCACCGCTAACTTTGAATGGGAGATAGATGTAGCGCAGGGCAACTATCCAACCCCGATCTCCTCCACACCGCACGCCTGTTTACTCCGATCTTCATAAATTAAAAAGAGGGGTTTTAGAGGCAAATGGAAACGAGGCGGGGGCTGGGGGGGTGGAGGGTTTGGGGTGGGGGGCTGGGGCGGAGGGGGGAGAGTTTAGTGGGGAGAAGAAAATGTCGTAATTTTATTTGGAGGGCTGTCAGGCAAAAGGCTCGGCATGTAATAATAGCATATTTCCTGTCACATTTACATCCACTGGGCTCTCTGACGGAGGGAGGCTTTGCTCCCCAGCACATAAAGCGCCTCATTCCTCAGAGCAAGCAGCAGCGGCCACTGTGGGAGAAAGCCAGTGTGGAGTAAGTACTTAAGCCAAGCCAGGCGTGAATACTTCTAAGATAAAAGGTCAAGCAAAACAAACAAACGACTTGCAAGGATGAATAGAATTAATTGAGTCATTAATATGCATGGCTAATAAAGCTCGAAAAATCAGGCAGAGAGGAGAAAAAAAAAAATCATTGTGGACTATTCTCTTTTAATGGCTCGTATTTTCAGCATGGAAGAATCTGGGACATGTAGGTATCAATCTCCGAGGGAGGGGGGCGGGTTGGGGTGTGTGGGAAGGGTGGGCATTCGACAAACAGGTTGGCATAACCTCACTGCTGAATGTTCATGTTGTACAAAGCACACAAAGGCAAACTTGTTCTGGTGGGAAGATTAATTCCCAATTAATCCCGAATTCTGGCAGAAGAACAGACCAAGTGGAGTAAATGAAAGTCATCCTGAAGGGTACTTAATTGGTTCCCCATAGTAAAAGCACTGGATAACAGAGATCAAGCAGGAGTTTATTAATCCTTTCCATTGTTTCATGAAACTGTCGTTGAAAGTAACTTCAGATAGAGCCAATAGTTAAGACTTTAATGTGCTTTTAATATTAACAGCGGGCCGCAATTAAGGGGCCGCCAAACAATAGCACTCGAGAGTGAGGCATATTAATTTGTGGAATATGAGTTCAGAATCAATACGATTAACACGCTGCGGCGGACAAGAGAGCCCCACGTGTGCATACGCGCAAACACACACACACACATGCACTGTGCAAATATAACACAAAGGAAATAAATGACCAAAAAGCATTTGAATGCTGAATGGTATAAAACACACTTGTATGGATACACTGTATATTTGCGTTTTCACTAGCTGGTAGCTCACTCAAACACAAAGCAAGTGCTGCTGGCTGGTTGGATATGATGTAATCATAACAGGATGATAAAGCAGAGACAGAGAGGAGCATGAAGAAATAATGAGAGAGAGAGAGAGAGGGGTCTGCATTCTTTTTGGAGACAAACACACTTAATGTTATGACTAAACAGGAAATCCGTAATGATTAACATTAATTGGACTGTGACTCTGAATCCTGTGAAACATTAAACAAAAAACGATCCGCTGTTTATTCTTGGTCTTTTTTACTTTTTTTTAATAATTAATGAAATGTAAATATTCCAGGGAGTCCAAAACTGCTCCACGGTGGGAGAGGAAGAGGCGTGTTTACATAAGAGCAGTGAGAGCTTTCTCAGTGCACTGAGAGGTTACGAGTCAGGCCCATTTGAAGACAGAAGTAACGGTGCCTGGTCCCGCGGGCCCGCCACTGCGCGGGAGTGTGTTTGCATATTTGGAAACTGTTTATGCGGCTCCACTCATCTGCTGTGAGTTGCGGACCCTGATCAATTCAGTTAGCGGCAGTTTAAACGCTGTTTACTGTAATAACATCAACAGCCGACAAAGCCCCCTCCCCGGGCCCCCCCCCCTCGCTTTGCTGAATGCAGAGCTCTAACAAAGCTCATCCTGGGCCTTGTGCTTGCACCCATAAAAAGGAATGAAAGGCCCGCTGCAGGGAGAGCGGTGGCCGCGTCCGTCTGCGCGCGTCCCTGTGATCCTTCCGGAGGAATCTCTGACTGCATACTGCAACAGCAAACAACGGGAAACTGGAAAAGTCGATCAGGAGGAGAGGCGCTCCACCCAGTTGGGGGAAAGAGGAGTGTTGTCGGGGGGGTGAAGGAGGTGGGTGGAGGGAGGGTGAAGACAAATTGAATGTGGCACGAACAAGTTTACTTTCATCCCCGCTGACTGATTGGCATCAACTGCCAAACACGGCGGAGTGGTGGCAAGACAGGGCCTCGCACCATTTAAACCTGCAGAACGACAATTACTTCAGACAAGCTTTATCAGAGCGGCGTGGCCCCCTCCGCAACACTAAGTAAATCACTTGCTTTATTCCTGGAAGCTGTAGATTCCATTAAAAAGCTTCATGAGGAGGGAAGAAAAAGTCCATTTAAGCCCAGCACGAGAGCAAAGAGTCCGACTCAGCACATCCGAGCGGGACCAGAGCGGTGTCCTCACACTTGATGATATAGTTCTTAATGTACGCCTCGAGAAGTCATAAATCTTGAGCTAGATGTCACCTGAGAGTTTTTTTTTTTATACCTCCTTCTCTCTCAGCTTTATGATGAATTGTTTGCAACATCCCCACGACTAAAGCTTTCAACCTCCTCAAACCCCAGCCTCTAATAACTCGTCGGCACAGGGTAGGATAAGGTAGGGTGGGGGTGGTGCTGGGGGGTTGGGGGGGACATGACAGAATGATGAATATCACAACAGACAGCTCCAATATGGCACAATTTTAGCAGATCAATATCAGGCTGCAATATAAGAAAAAAGGAGCAGATATTAGTCTACACAGTGTATTACAGATGAGGTACATCTCTCCTCTCTGCTCTCGCAGTGGACCTCGCCGATATTTCACGCACACATGCGCGCACACACACACACACACACCCATTCACACTCCGGTCTGCAGTGGTACTCCCGAACATCCCGGAAAAGTAATCGCGCCGCACGCACGCACTTCATAGGCATCTGCTGGAAATTAGCGTGGCGCGCCGTCGTTTTGATTGACTCGCCCGGACGAGGTTACTTAAACAGACACGAACCGTGGTAGGAGGGTTTCGCAAAGCTGCTGGAACCAATTATTTATGAGAGATCCAACAAAAATTCATCACACGCTAATACGAGATAATGGTCCTCCTAAGGCCTCAGTGCCGGCAGGAGGCCGGCTGTACGTTTACTGTAGCTTTAAGAATTCATGCAGGGGAGACACAGAGCGAAAAAAGTTGAAGGCGGTACAATACCACCACTTGTGAAACTCAAATTGACATCATTCTCAGATCCCACCGTTTGAAATATATATAAATATATAGTTATATGTAGTATTATCCAGAGGTCTAATAAGTGAGCCCCTATAATTTACAGGTTATTGCTGTCAAAACAAAAACCCTGACATTTATCATGAACTGTCCTCTTAATATAAAATACACACCTCTTAACGGATTTATGAAACTCTGAACACAGTCACACTTTGAGAGAATTTTCAAAAGTAGTAGACTGACATAAAAATTTGAAAAGATTTGAAATTATTCCATCAATGAAAAAGGACCCGACCCAAAGTCTTCATGAGCACAATAACTATTTACTGAATCCAACTCACTCCCATTGATAAGACAAGCATTAGAATAAAGGGCGGAGAGGGGGCAAGAAAAGGGAATTGCAAATGTTCATAATGCGTAATATCTTCTCTCACCAGGGAGCGGCACAGAGGCCCCTCAGCTGTCAGCGGCAATAAGGCCTCGCCATTGTGAAAGCTCAAGGTTCGTTAAATGCTATTAATGGAACACAGTATCCCTTATGCTGTGAAACTTGTCAGCATTTGATTAGAGATTGATAAACATATAATAGAGAAGTGTCAGGCTCAGTGTGGAGTGTGTGACGGGCCAGTGGATTGGTGGTGGTGCTGTTGCGGGGTGGGGGTAGGGGGTTGGGCGCTTTCTTCTCAAGCTCTGAACTGACAGTCAGAAACCCAAACTCCATGTGGATGTGGACACCAAGCCGATATTAACCCATACTATTTAAAATAGATCCTGATTTAGACAAGGAAGGACTAAGAACAAGCCCTGCTGTAACCTTACTGTTTAAGCAACTGGGGCTTAATGAGTACTACTTAGTATGTTTAGCTAGAGTCAGGCCTCATGGCTGCAGCTTTGGGATTCAAAGTCCAAACGTAGCAAATTTCCTTATTACTCTGCTTTTAGATGTAAAGCTAGTGTGATTAGACATTTGTAAGAAGAAAGCAGCAATCAAATGAGGTGTTCTAGAAATAAAAAAAGAAAGAACTAAAATGACCATCACAAGTTGGCCATGGGGGATTCAATAGTCCTAGCAACTTAATTTTGAATCGTGGTTTCTACTCTTCAGACACAAATTGTGCAATAACTGTGATTAGCATGATAGCTTCCAGCTAATGTCTTAGCTTGAGGCTAACATGTTAACTTGTGGCTAGAGCCTTCAATCGAGACAGTTTAAAACACTTCAAGCTTGAGTTTTGTACTTGTATTTTTGCACTTTTGTTTTGTGTTTTGATCATGTTGAATTTTCAAAAAACAGACTCTAAAAGAAGGCTGGATATTCTGGAGAAACACGGTTTATGTTGCTCAGAACTGACTTGACAGCACTTAAAAATAATTATAAATAATAATGTAATACTTATTATTGCTCTTTCAAGAAATGTGTCAAATTGAGTACCAGTATTCAATTCAGAGTTTAATTGAAAAACGAACCAGTAAATTTTTCCATTACAGTTTAAGCAATTGAGTGTTATTCCCTATAGCAAAAATCTAACATTACTAAAACGTGTAATTTTTTTGGTGAGTTCACAGGATTAATTTGATAAAGAAACTATTCTAGTTCATGGTTTATTTGGGGAAAGCCTATAAATAGTTTAAGGGGGAAATACGTTATAACCTATACATTCTTTTCCGTTATTATCATTAGAACTATAAGAGGTGGAAAGATGCTTGCCACAATCTCCACTTACTCTGGTGCTGACCTGGTGGATTTTTAACTGTAAAGGACTTTGGTAGTTTACACTTAATGTCTGTTACACCATCAGCAGTTGGTCATCACCACTGTTAATCAGTTAATCTTTCCTTTTGTTGCCAGCTAGTAAGAAACATGGGGAGATAGATAATTAAAAACATGTCAGGTGAAAGTCCAACAGCCTTGCTCTGAGTGTATGTTCTACATTGCATGCTTTGTTCGTCTTATTAACCTTCTCGCTTCTCAGCGCGCCTTTAAATGAAATCTTTAGCCCTTTACATGTGAAATTAAAACTGCAGTCCCCTGAGCGCTTTTAATTATTCCTCTCTTGAAAAACTTCCACTTTTGTCAGCCTGCTTTATTAGCAAAGAAGCCTACTCCCACTCTCTCTCTCTCTCTCTCTCGCTCTCTCTCTCGCTCTCCAGGTCTGTCATGCTTCACTCCTTTGAATCTCTCACCCTCGCCCTCTCCCTCCCTCTCTCTCTCTCTTTCCAGCGGGCCTGTTAAATTCTCACCTTGCACTGCCCTTGTCATCAGCCCGTTGAAGCACAAAGCTAGGCAGCCAGGGAGTGTTTACTCATTTCCCCAGCACATTATCTTTCACATTAATCACAGGCTCGGACCTTCTGGACACGGCACAGTCTCCTGCTCTGCTCTGGACCTCACGTTTCCCTCGCATCTGACCAGAAGCCCTGCCCTCACCCCGTTAACAGTCCAATGGCCGTGCAGCCGCACCAGAGTCGACTGAATGACTGTCTCTTTGTTTGTGTGCATGCTAACAAACTTAAGACTCCAAAAACATTTCTCCTTATTAGGCAATCATCGGACAAAATACACTGTTTAACATCAGTATGTAGGACAAATGTGCAAAAGTCTTCTTTTCAAGTAGTGGAAAAAGGAAAACGAATTGCTTGAAAATTATGTTTCTATGACTTATTTACATTAACTATTGGACAGCAAGGGACATTATTCTAAAAAAAAATATTATCAATCTATTTTTCTGTGATATCTAAATGACCATCGCATGTTCTTTGGATGATGCAATGGCAGAACCATTTTAGTGCCCTAAAGTAGTTGTATTTTAATAGTTTGATACCTTTCATTTCATATATTTCTGTATTGCCTAATAAGTGCATGTTGCTACTGTCCACGAAGGGAACAAACAGCCAATCAGAATCAAAGGAAAGTGACAATTAGAGCAAATCATCAAAAGTGTAGCACTTAAGGGAATGTGTCCCGAAATGCTATCACTATAATGTGATGCATATAAATCTGCAAACGTTTTTTGGTGAGTCTTGATGATTTGTTTGGCTTGTGGGTCTAAATATGTCCCACATTTATGTCATGTAAACGTTCTTCACCAAATTAAAGGTTCTTCCCAGAATTTCACCATTAAATTCCACATTAATAAGGTTATTCACATTCCCATCTCACTTGCAAAATTGGCCTTCTAAAGCTGAGGTCCCCAACCACTGGGCTGCAGATCGGTATAGGTTGGTGAGTCATTTGGTCCCCGGCCCGCACAGAAAGACGTATTAAAAACTATTTTATTGATTATCAGACTGAAAAAAACTTTCATCTGGGAATCCGGCTTGTAGGAGAGCAACAAGCTATGAAGGGATGTATTTTTACACACTTTGTTTTTAATTGTATCTATACCGGTCCATGAAAATATTGTTTTGCATGAGACTGGTCCGTGGCCCAAAAAAAGCTGCTGCTCTAAACTAACATCTACTGGTTCCTCAGAGAGCAAATACGGTTCTTCTGTGGCATCACATAAAGCGCCTTTATTTTTAAGAAGGTGCACAGAAACCAACTTGGCAACCACACTGTCAAAACAGATAAACAAATTTGTCTTCCCACTGAACTGTGCTGATTTGAACATTTCGGAGGAAATCAATGTGTTCCGGGCCTTTCCAGCGCCGGCGGTGGACACGCTATAACACACTGTAACGAGGGCTCTTCAAACCCAGGAAAAAGGAAAAGATGGATAGCCATGGGCAAGGAACTGGCCTTCGCAAAGCCAGAAACTTGTTGGTGAAACACATGCTAGGCCACGGCTTGCTATGCGGATGGTAATGAGGTTATGGACAACAGTAACATTATCATTAATGATTGGGCTCCTTTGCTTTGGCCTATGTCCTCCTGCAATTAACATTTTTTTTTCCTTCCACTGGCTCGCCGAAGGCAGCAGTGGGGAGCGGGGCAAACACATCTGAAATTCAAATAAATGAGCAATGTAAATAGTTTAGAGAGTAAGTTTACCCAGGGAACAATGGCCCCTTATGAGACACAAGTGAGAAAAAAAATGGTGCGGGGACAGAAGCAGTGGGGGGCGAGATGAGCCAGCACAATGTGGCCCTTCTCCTAAAGCAACTTGTTATCAGGCAGAACGCAGAGCCCTTTTCAATCTGCATTTAAATACATTTCATTCCACTTGCTCATTTGCATTCATTTCTCCCATTATATTTGGAAATGGCCAAATGTCTAGCCGACACAATGTGGGAGCCTATCACCGGCCAGAGAAGCCCACACCTGATGCCAATTTAGCCCGCTTGGATCTTTTCATTGCAATGGTCCGATCTGACAACTCGGGCTCTTCGCAGTCCAGGGGACTTTTCAATTGGATTTGCTTGTGGTGACAAAATTGTTTTGCTCATGGAGGAGTATTTTTTCTTCTTCTTCTTCTTCTTCTTCTTCTTTCCCCCCTTTCACCCCACACCCCCACTCTCTCGCTCTCTCGCTCTCTCCCTCTCTCTAAGAGGCTGGGCGTCTATTTGGGTGCCATGGGAAAACTAGTGGCGAATGATTCTCAGTGGCTTCTGATTTCCACTATTTGTTCAGCATTAGGCCCACTTATCTCTCAAAGAAAAAGCAACATGTGGAGAGAGAGTGACAGGCCGAAAGGCAGCCTTGCTAACGGGTCCATTGTGCGCTAAGGATCTGCATTCAAACAAGAGGGGCCCTCTTTCTCTCTTCCTCTCTCTGTCTCTCTCTCTCTCTCTCACACACACACACACACACACACACACACAGTCTCTT
>JBBKCR010000002.1:6467154-6505397 GCA_037577295.1 Ladigesia roloffi | reverse complement strand
GGTGGGAGGGTATGTGCCAGAAGTGTTTATTGTGTCAGGTTGATTTATTGAGTGAGCTTCATTTCACTGAATGTTCTCAGATATTTATTTCCCTAAAGGCCCCACAAAGATATGAACAAGCCTGCATCCACATATGTCATCATTGCCCATTTTACAGAGTCAGGAGATTTCTTTTCAAACTGAAGAGGAAGGGGAAGGAGGGAGGGGGGGGCAGGAAATAACACCAGGGCACCTTTCCATCTGTGTCTTCCTTGCAAATGCATCTTGAAAAAGAAAGAAGGACTTTCTCGAAGATCTAGTCTTGAAATACTGTTTAACATCTAAATCTATGCAGCCACCGTTCCCAGGAGCTGCGAAGCCACGCCAGAATGGAACTACACCCACCTGCTTTAAATGTCAGTGAACTCTACAAATTCATGACTTTTTAATGGTCCTCTTGGAAAAGAGAAACACCCCCCCTCCATAAAAAGCCCAACATCACGCCTGTTGACGAATCAAGACAGCATAGAAAAGAAGTGGCTCTTATAAACAGTTCTTCCTTTTCTTTTATTTCCTTTTGGGCCGAGGTACCCGAGCCGGAGGAGAGCGCTGCCTGGCCGAGATGAGAAAACAGTGGGAAAGTAAAGCAGATGGCACTGGCCTTTGATTTTCCAGATGGCTGTCCTGACTGGTAAGCCCAGTGACACTGAGGCTTCTCATTGACATGCTGCCTCCGCCACCTCCCCGGCCCCAGGTCTCTCTCTCTCTCTCTCTCTCTCTCTCTCTCCTGCTCTCTATCTCTCTCTCTCTCTCTCCTGCTCTCACTTTCTCTCTCTCTCTCTCTCTCTCACTCTCTCTCTCTCTCTCATACTTTCTGAAGCTGGGTGTCTCTTGGCCTGCCTCTCTCTCTCCTGCTCTCTCTCTCTCTCTCTCTCTCTCTCTCTCTCTCCTGCTCTCTCTCTCTCTCTCTCTCTCTGCTGAACCACACTCGCCAGCACAGCCACTTTCATTTCAGCCTGGCTGCCTTTTGCCACTGTTTATCCAATAGCTGTAATAAGACGCAATTGTACATGGCACCTTTTATTTAAAGACGCAAAAGCAATTACTATTGTGAGGCCTGACTGCAGCCATCACCAATTAAGAGATTTATTATAATGTTAATATTAAAATAAAAATGCATGGCATATAATGAAGTGCGGTTCGAGCCGTTATGTGTGCGGTGGATAATTAACAGTGACTGCAAGTCATTTTTTACTATTGTGTTTGTACATGTCCGCATTTATTAAGAGACAGATAAGTCCTCCAATGCTGACACACACAGAACTGTCAGTCACGTTCACCCCCCCATGATTAGCTTCGAGAAGGGGGGAAAAAAAATATATGCATAAAATATGAACCCTCGTACATATCTGTAAATAAATCTACATTTTTGTCCACAAGAATAGGAATATTAAACAGCTCCTCGCTAATTTAAATTGGTCGGGCAAAGAGAATTTAATGCCGGGGTGCCCATTTTGTGACCTCTGCTGCACCTCCCATTTTTTGGGTCATATAATCATTACCATAGTGCAAACCCAGAGACGACATCTCCAAATTCCCTAATTACTGTGTGTTTACTGGAAGCTAGAGGACTGCACACACTTAATGAAACATCAAAACGCAGACCGCTAGGGCCCAGGGGAGAGAAGCCCTCCACTGGACCACTCACCGTTCTGCTCCTCCACTCCGTACACAATTAATTGATCCAAGAACCGTATTTTATGAGCCATTCCATGACAACCTGGAATTACAACAGAACAATACAACACATATGGCATAAGAGACAATACCTATCAGTTACATAAAAACATTATCAATGTGTATTGCTGCAAATGTCCAACTATTAAACTATACTGGCAAAAAATATTGATTTAAAAATCTCAAGAAGGACCAACGGAATTCTGCGTGCCATAAAAATGCAATGTTATTAAGCTGAGTGTTAGAGAGTCTAGTATTATCTGAATTGTTGGTTGTTGGAATGTTGGTTGTTTTGAAAGTTTTCTTGCTTCCAGAACTTTCCCAACAAAACACTGTGGGAATTGTGAAGTCATTACATTCTATTAAGGTTTGAGAATGATATTTCCTAATATTTCGAGACCCTCTACCTAACAGTAGTCAGTAGGGATGCACCGATACCACTTTTTTGGAAAACGAGTACGAGTACGAGTACTTGCATTTCAGAACTCGCCGATACCAATACCGAGTACTTAATAAAAACATGATTTAAATGTACGGGTAACAGCTTTACTCATATAATTTAACAAAAAAAACAGTAGTTTGAAATTAAGAACATTTGTTTAAAATGCATTTGTTTTTATTTTAACCCCTTACACGCCGCTCAAACACAGACATTTCTCAGAACGTGGTATCGGTACCCAGTATCAGGGGACTATTAACGAGTACGAGTACTTTAGAAAATGTGGTATCGAGGCCGATACCAGATACCGGTATCGGTATCGGTGCATCCCTAGTAGTCAGAGTTCTGGAAATGTTGCCTGTTAGCTAGGGGGTTGGTCAATTCCCTTTTCAAACACACCTGATCCAACTAACAGATCCCAATACCTGATCGACTTATGTGTTGCAGTAACTGATACAAGGTTTGACAAGTTTTTTCACCTAAAGAGAAATGTAGTTTTTGTCAAAGTACCTACATTTAAGCATCAGTTCCATGTTTCATATTCTTGTGAATGGTCAACTTGCAAGCTAACATGAATACTTCAACCAGATTGTACAGTGTTAGTGTCTGAAGTCCACTAAACTGCTTTTAACTCCGGCCCAACAGGATCCACCGAATACACCAATGACCTCATCTACATATTACAGCATCAGGTATTCCACACACATATATTAATGCACCCAAAGTGGGAGTACGTCCTAAAGCTTCCCAGGCAGTGTGTTGCTCCACTGGTGTGTGGAGCAGCGCCTGATCCCGGGGCCGGGAGATCCTGCGGCAGGTCCAGCACGCCCCTGAAAGTGATCTGTGATTGTTGTGATGTCATGTCCGAAATAGGGGAGAGTATTGATACTATAAAAAGCGTGGCGCAGGACTACTCGTGTGGCAGATTGCTTTCTCGGGGCAGGCCCAGGACGGGAATAAGTGACGACAGGGGCCACGGCCTCCTCCACACTGGGGATTGGAAATGAGAAATAAGCATTTCCTGCTGCATTCAGCCCGGACACAAAAACAATTTGCTATCAGAAAAAACCTGCATAAAAGGGGAAATGGGCTTCACTACTGAAAGTGAGGGACGATATAAAAAACATATATTGTACTTTGAGCTAACATTTTTCACAATCAACTGAATTTCAAAAGACAAGCTATAGCGAATTTGCCAGGAAAAAAAAACCTAGCTGGGTCCAGACAGCAGGGTTCATCTTCGTGAAAGTGTAAGTGGGCAGATGAAAGGACAGGGACAGACCAGCACTATTCCAAGTATTTTCACTCCAAAGACGTGCTGAGCGGTGCATCTAGTTCGGGGCTAAAGTCCTGCTATTAAACAGTGACTAGCTTCCAAAGGATCCCATGGCATGCGGGGTGACATCAGTGGACTTCTCAATGGAACCTGCCATGGGAATGTCCCTCCATGCCAGCCATACATAACCAGAGAGTGAAACCTTCTCTGAAGAGTTGAAATGGATTTAAGCACTGTCACAATATTACCTCAGCAAAAACTTTTATTCCTAACTTTTGATTAATAATTCCAAACCTATGCAGCATGAGTGAAGAAGCCTATTAATAAGGCGCATTACTATATAAAATGTATTCTAGTAATTAACTATAAATATACTGTGGTAACATTTCTGGACACATTTAACCTGCTTTATTCTGTGGAGTTTGTGACTTAAGGTTTGTATTTAGGAAGTATTACCATGTTGAATCTGGCCTTCTCTATCCGTTCTCCATTGACAGAGTTTATAGGCCGTCCAGTGAAGCAAAATGGGGCTCCTTTGAAAGCCCTGGCACCGAGGCAGCCTGAGACAAAGAAATGAGTTGGTCTAATCTTGGCTGGCTATGAGAAGCTGTTTTCTCCACTTAAGCAGAGTTGATTGGAGGTGGAGGATTCACAAAGCTCCGGGTGATTTCCATAAGAAGGGGAGGACGGGTTCTTAATGGGGGTCAGTGCCAGGGCCGGAGTGTGAATTGGCAGGGGTGCATCAATTAGAGCGCGGGCAAAGCTCAGGCTAACGATAAGGCGAGTGGATGGTAGAGAGGTGTAATCTTCATTAGGAGCACATGAAAAATATTATGGTCTCACAAAGAGGTGGCAAATGAGAGTATGGCAGAGGCCAAAGAGTGTGATGCTTCCACTCCCAGGCAGCTCAACCCAAACAACTCCTGCATAAAGTGTGGTTAGGATTTTATCACCTGTGACTTTTAGTACAGATATGGTTGGTGGAGGAATGCATTGGAGGACTACAGATTGCTGATTCCCTTGAATCTGTTGCAATTTGAAATGTGATTAATTTTGGTGTCCAAAAAACACTACAGTGATTGCCTTTCGGTCTTAAAGATTATCAAGAAGCACTAAAAGACAAGAGAATTTATTAGAACCGATCTCGATTACGTAAAGTAACTGAAATTATTATCCGCAGTTCCGAAATGATCCGAAGACATACATTTTCAGAACGTTTCCTTGGTTGAGAGAAGGTAGTAAATAAAAGCAGGAAAGAAAAAAAAAATGAAATACCTATGGACAGGTGCTGTAACAGCTTTAGAGCTCAGTGACAGTAAGTAATGCCAAGAAGCACCACAACTAATTAGCCATTCTGCCCACCTTAGGCTTCTTCTTTCACAGTTGAATAAAAAAAAGAGACATAAAAGGTTCATCGCTGTGTGATCATGAAAGTCTGCCTCACTATTACCTACCATACCAATAATTGTGAATTGTTTGAATTGTCTTTTTTGCAGCTCATAGCTTGCTGCCTGACTTTACTTTATCGCTCATATATGATAATATATAACAATATATAACAATTCAGTACGTTCCTTTATTGTATATGTAGCATCATTTCAATATATTGTATTTAAAATGTACTTCACTGTCACACGTCACATGTTAAAAAGCTATGAACATTTAGATTAGACACTTTAACATTAGATGACTAAAGAAAGTTAAATGATGCGGGTTACTTTCTGCTGGTCAAAATGGAAACCGAAATCCCACTAACGTTCCATTATCGATTTGTTTTCCTTCTCCTGTCAAGTCTGAGGCCTGGAGACATAACATCCAGGTTTGTTGTGGCCAGCTTCGCATCCAGATAAACTTTTGAATATACTGTGTGTTTTTTTCCCATCTGACATACACTGCCTCGTGGCAGGATGCATGGATCTTTGAAGCTGGACTGCAGAGAACAGTGTAGGCTTAATAAGGCAAGACATTAGTGTGCACATGTGTGAAGAGCGCTCAGAAGTGTGCGCGAGAGCTGGCGAGCTCGAGAGCAGAAAAGAATTTGATTACATTGTGTCCACCTATCCAAATGAACCCCATCATATGAACATTGTGCATCCAAGCACACGAGTGCCTCCACGGCCCACACAGCCAATCTTATACCATTTAAGTGTATATTGGAAAAAAGACAATCCGCCCTATTGAACAGCCTTGCCCCCTCAGGCCAAACAGAAATGGTAACATACTCCGCATTTCCAGAGAAGTACACTCCCCTTTTATATTTCTGTGCAGCAGGAAAGAGTAAACAAAATCAAAATATTAAAAAAAGACAATAAATAGCACAGTTTCATGATCTCATGAACCTGTAAACAAAATCTGTGGAGCAGATAAATTTGAAACGCCACAATGCAATTAAAACCCAATTCGGTCTGAGCACACACCGTCCATCTGTCAAAGGGAAACAAAAGCTGAGGAGATCCATTATTAGAGTCCCTGCTTGTGCTCATTTGCTTGTGGAGGGACGCACTGGAAGCTGCACATGTTTAAGGGCCTGGGCTGTGCAGTCAGGGTGAAATCCTCTAACTCTTACCAGATTGCACAAATCAGCACTAATCAAAGGACTAAAATATACCTCCAAGAGCTCTTAGGCCTCATGACACAGAGAGATGAGGAGCCCTGTGTAGTGCTATCGAATTACACTCACACAGTCTTGTGTCCTTATATTTAGATATTTTTTCCAAGTGACAAGACATGGTGGCTTTTATTTTCAAACAAAGTAAATTTGGATCAATTTATATATCACTTAAAATCAAGAGGTAAATAGTAAAAATACAATATAATTTCTTTATTTTTGAGTAAAATCTTGAGCATTACTGGACTTTTCAAGTAATAACAATATTGCTCTTGTTTATTTGTAATAAAGTCTTCAAATTCAACATGTCATTTTAATGTAGAAATGTCTTTTTAATTATGCAAATAATTGGGCAGCACACAAAATCAGGAAAACATCTTTAGCATTATTTCACTACTTTCTTTTTTATTGAGATTTTTTTTTTATTTAAGTATGAAAGCTCTTTAATGTTTGAGGTAATTGAGGTTTTCTATAAGCTTTTACCTCCTGTACTTTTTCTGCAATTAGCATTAGTACTGTATAAAAAAATTACAGTAGAATTTATTAACACAGGCATATTTTTTAATAACTTTTTTTGCATCCCTCCCTCAAATATCAGTTTCTGGCACAATAGAGTTAAACTCAGCTTGCAAGGAGAAAAAATCAATCCTAATTGAGACAAGCAGATTTCTCATTGTTTCTGGAAAGGTAAAGTAGAACAAACTTACTTAGTTCAACAATGAAACTGTAATGGATTCAGATCTTTACAAACCTTATGAAAACTGAACACTAATAGAGATGCACTATGATCATATTCAAGTAAACTGTATTTACTTTTAGGGCTGGATATTGTTCAAACTATTCCAAAACTGTTGTGTTTTGTTTTTGTATCCTTGAACGGTTCTTTTTAAAAATAAAAATAAAAAAAAAATGTTTCTTTAACCAGGAATAAGTGCTGGAAGTGGGTGTATGTATGACATGTACGCTAATCCAAGAAGGTCTAACATAAAAATACAATACAATGACCTCCACCTTTCCAAAAGTCTGGACTGGTTTAGAAATTTCACACTCTAATAAGTTTATGTTCCCGCCCACACTTGTTCCGAAAATTCTCATTGTTGGTCCCCAAACGCTCACGTCTGGCCTCGTGGGATGAGAGACAAACGCGCTTGGTTCACTAGGACTAATAAGATATTAAAAAAACACACATAAACACACTGAAATCAGTACATAAACTACAGAACTAGGCCAATATCATATCATTCTTACTGCAAAAAAAACTTTCTTCAATCAAAACCCTGATTCCAGTGTCATAAATGTCATCATTTCTTTTAGATTATTTATCAAAACTTCAATTCCTGATTATATCTTTGCAGCTGCAGTTTCTGTTTCTGTATCCGGCTCATGCTCGCTCGGGTGAATCAGTCTGATGTTCTTGGTTCTGCTGAAATCTAAATGTCTCACATAATCCTATTTGTCCACTTTGGAATCAGGCAGATAAAAATCTTTATTATCTGGAGCACGGTTCAAGGGACCGCATCTCAGCGCTTTCAGTCTAAAATGCTATCATCTTCAAAGGTGGAAGAGGATGTCAATTTAAAATCAGAAATGTATCTGGGATCTCTACGCTCCTTAAACTACAATACATCTCCGCTGATTAAAATACATCAAAGCCTCGTCATTCGTTCCTCTGAGCAATAAGGGTAGATTTTAATTGCAAAATGTTAAACCTCACAATTAAAGGCTTTGTGCTACTTAAAGCTAGCCCAAACAGACACCAAAGGAGCAGCATACAAATGAGGTGCGGGATAGATGGCGTGTTAGAGAGAGGGGAATTAAACGGTGGCTTTAAAAGCTCCCAGTAAAAATGATAATGCTCTGGCAGATCCATCACCATGGGTAGCGATAATGTAGCGGCGAAATCTGTCAACAGATTGCGCTTTCATGAGCTGCCGTTCCTCTCCGGACTGAAAGCCGTTCCTTCAACCGAATGAGAGGGAGACAAACTGTGATGCGGAGGGAGCTGCTGCCCCAGACAGGTGCCGGTTAGTAAGAAACCAACATGCCTGCCAATGATAAGAAGTTGAACATTTTGTAACCATGCAGCTACAAAACTGGAAACATCCTGCCAATGCAAACAGGTAGTCAATTTAAAGTCCGCGGTCGAGATAAAAGACTACCGAGGTGGTACCCTGTTGTTGCAATTAGATTAGCTCACACAATACACAGCCCAGGCGCCCAAACACCTTATCAATACATCAGAGCTGCACAAGAGGTCCATTGGAATAAAAAACAACTGCAAAGAGTCTTACAGCTGGGGCAGGGGCAAAAAGCCATATGAGATTTTACACCCACCACATAATGTGGTCAAATGTAGCTGAAACTGGATGTCAATGCATCACTGAGTAGTGAAGCATGAGAGCTCTCGGGAAACTTTAGTTCAGGATGTGTACAATGGATTAAAGGGCCACGGTAGGGTCTTTTGCGGCACCCCCAACATTTAACAAAGGAAAAAAAGGAGTAATGCCGTGCTCTAGGCTCTAACTGTGAACTCCTGGCAAACATGGCGGGCAGCATTAATTAACAGGCTCCAATAGACACGGCATGCATCTGACGGATCTATCAACTCCAAATTTTGGATCTGCTTGTGGAAAGAGCAATTCTCAGGTCTCTCAGGGGTATTAATGAAAAACATTTTCATGGCTAACCCATCAAAAACCCAGGCAGGGCTGGGAGAGAGGAAGGGGCAGGGAAGAAAGCCAACAGCGGGACGTCATGTGAGGGACTGGAACGTGCGACCTCTCATTTCATCCTTTAATAAAGTCGCACCCAGGTGGCCTTGATGCCTTACAGTTGCCTGGGGCTGCCGGGCTCTAAACAGGAGTCCAGCTCGACATGGCTCACAGCGGCCGTCCCCCTCCCTCCCAACCGCTTGCCTATGCACAAACCCGGCTGCTTTGTTGTCCGTTCCATGCGACGAATTCAGAGTGCGTTATCGAGATGAAACCCCTCCTTGATCTCGGTTGGTGAAACTTGTTCCATTGCCTCACTGATTGACTTCCACAGCTCTCTAACGGCAATTGTGCAACGATTCAAGTGTAGAAACACTCTCAGCCAGGAGCAGTGGGATCGGTTTGTGGTTACCAGCTTTGGGAAATGTGAGGCCCGGTGACTTGCTACCCTGGTGGAGGAGGACACACGACGTGACGCAACACCTGCCTGTTTGGCAACATTATTACGATTTTACAATCAAAAGACAAGCAAGACATCATTTGCTCAAACAAATGTGCCATGGTACCTTGCTTTCATCAGTTACAATGTGTAGCAACAATTAGCTTAGATTTCTGCAGTTGAGAGCGTGGAGCTCGACTTGCCCCAGGCGGGTAATTTTTCAACTTGATACACGGATCCAAATACAAACACAGAGTGAGGCCTGAGACTTCATTGTGCAAATGATCTGGGTGTAATACTTTCATAACTTCCTGTGCAAAAGGAACCCCGTGGCAAGTCTCTCAACAGGCAGAGCGGTCAGAAAAACATTCAGGTTATCAGAATTTCTGTAGGCCATTTCTTTAATTAGCTTTCATAATTTGAGTCGAGATAATGTCAGAGGATTGATGAATTTAGTCTTGAAAGGACAGTGGAAAGTTAAATAAAGCCTTTTCCGGAGTCGGCACTCTTCTGACAGAGGAAAATAAATGTCTTCGTTGACAGATGAAAAGATACCTGTCTCTGCTCGACAGAAAGCAAGCGCCAACACACACCGACACACCTGTCAAATCAATGTAGCAGAGAAACATGAACTGTTTTTTTATTTAAAACGTGTTTACGACTATTAACAAAAAAATAATAATGATCTAGAATGTAGATGCACTTTAACAGATGTCTTCCTTTGATTTGCATAGGCTAGTTTCTTATAACACCCTCACTTGCAAAAAAGATTTTATCCCATGACGAAACGAAATTGTGTGTCCAACACAGAAGTTGTAGTAAAAAAAATCTGCATAATGATACTATGATACGGGCGAGACTTCTTAACTTTACATTTACCTTTACATTGTTCAAACTTTTCTGACATGCACCTATTTCCCCAGTGGGTAGCAGGTGCTGAGTGGAGATGTTTACGAAGAGCCTCTGTAACTGACAGCTGGCGGGAGGAGACTCAAACAGCTGCAGCTGAGCGTCGGTGGAAAAGAGAGAGAGAGAGAGAGAGAGGGAGAGGGAAAGAAAGAGAGAGAGAAACTGAGAGAAAAAGAAGGCAAACAGCTCCAATACCCCCAGGGTTGTCAACTCCAATCCCCCGAACCCGCAACGCTTTTAGCCAGGCAAACAGAGGAAAAACTGTTGCAGTCGCCACGCATTAAAGACTCTCACCAAATCCCCAGCTTTCTGGTGAATTTCAGGAGCCAACACAGGAGCGGATTAGCCAGAGGGAGCCGACGGGGTTGTGGTTCAGCAAAAAGCCGCCTAATTAATATCGCGTGGCTCACTGTATGTGTTATTGTAGCATGGGTCGTAACAGTAAATAGCGGAGCAGTGTCGTATTTAAGACTCAATTTAACAAGGAATGAGAGAAGGACATGGTCATTTTGTTTTTCTTTTTTTTCCCCCCCTCCATTTCAGAGGCGGCTTGCGGAAGAACTGCATCAAAATACATGAGATCAGCTTCTCACACTTTTGTTTTCGCCTCCGCCAAGGTTATTGGATGGCTCATTCCAAATTTCCTGAGGGGGAATTGTGCGAAAAACGATTCCATGCAGATAAATCACTCGGCGCAGATCAAAAAGACGAATCAGTGGCAAAAGACAAAAGATGCTGACGAGCGGCGAACAATGGAGAACGTGAGACGGCGAGGATCACAGGAGGCAGCCCTAAGAGGCAGCTGAAAGAGAGCCCTGCCCTGTCTGCCCCCCCGCCCCCCACCCAACAGACACACACACACACACACACACACCCTCCTCCTCTTTCCATCCTTTCCAAACATGCTGGGGAGAGGCTGCACAGGTGAGCCTTTGACAAGTTAAACCGAGTTCTTTAGTCACACGCGGAGCTGCTGTGCTCACGACGCTGGTGCGTTTCACACCATTTCTAGCGCTAGTCTCCTTCTTGTAGCACCGCGCACCGACACGACTGCGGCTCCAGCCAAAATAAATTTGCAAAATCCAGGCGCTTTGCTGGGGCCTCGTGTGAGTGCAAACTTGGCGCAGGAGAAGAAGGCCACTGGGAAGGCAGGTGTGAAACAGCAACGGCGCAGCCATCGTCAGGCTGGCGATCACATGGCCAGTCGCTAGATAGAAACAGAATAAGTAACATATCACTTTTATGGGCCACACTTTGCAGCCACTAATGGCTTTAAAAAAGACGGGGCCATACGAGCACAACCTTGAGATGAAATGCCTGTCACGTTTAATCATATTCGGTAATAAATTGCCTCTAACAATACATTGAAAAGAGCATTTTCAGGCACCGTACTTCAAATAATTATGCGCAGAGCACACACCGCCCCACATAGGTTAATTTCCGACAAGTATAGCGCAGAAAGAGAGATGCAAACTAGTTTATTCAAATGTGCCAATGCTAACAGCGGAGATTGGGTCAGAACATTTCCCTAATAGATTTAGATAGAAGGGCAGAGACACATTTAGCTGTCCACCAGTGGATTTGCATTGATGTAAATCTGTCCTATATGGTACCAGATCATTAAAACAGCTAAGTTCTTCAAGCTGGTGCTGGAGAAGGGGGGGGGGGGTTGTTGGAGGCTAGTATTCCCATTACCGAAACAAAAGCAGGAAATCCCACATAGATTTGTAGTCTCTCTCTCCCTCACTCTCTCACCCTCTCTCTCCCTTTACCTTTGGCGAGTGTAAAAGGAGAGCAAACAGTGCCTGAAGCTGGCAGCCACCTGCAATGTATTTTCTTTCTCCCCTCGACATTAAAGTCCTTCACAGAAATCAGAATTTAATAAATCACCCCCGAGTCTGACAGAGTTTATCTCAAGGGGTCGCTTTGACTCGGGAGGAGCCAGCAGACAGACAAAGCCACGGCCGATAAGATGTGAAATTAAATACAGTTAGCAGCTTGAAACAAAGGAGGGAATGTGTCATGGGCCGCTTTGTACCCGCCGAAAAGCGTTTTTTTTCCTCCCTCTTCTTTCCCCCCCTCCCCGTTGGCAGAAGAGTAGAAGAGACAGTGGTGATTCATTTCGGTTCGCGCACATTTAACCTCATTTGCATCCTCACTGTCAACATATCGCTCCTGCACAGATACGTTCAAGAGCTTTCATTAAGGCCTAAAGTTGACATCCTTTTTATTGAGGTGCGCGCGGTATAAATCACGGCCGCGGCGCGCCCGCACATCTTGATCAAAGATCTGGCGCTATCATGTTATGTTTCCTTTTATACACGAGACAGGTCCGACACCAGTCATCACTTACGGTAAGGAGAGAGAGTTATGTGCACGTTTTTATCCCCCCGCCTACCCCCACGTATCCCCGCGCCGCATGCTAAATTCCTCTGATTATTTACATTGACAAGAGAACTATACACTCAGCATTCCTATGAAGGCGCAGAAACAGACTCTGAGCACAATGCAGTCTGAGAGTCGACTCAAAACATAATGCAGTCCTGTTAGGTGTAAGGCGTGCTCTACACCCCTCCTCCCAAGACCACGCCGTACACTGATGCAGGGCTAAGATTAGGGATGAATCAGAGATGATCAAAACCTACTTTTGTTTTGCTATACTAAAGCTGATCAAATCTCTCTCTAATTGTTATTATCTAAATAAACCACTGTCATAAATGTAACAAGTATAAACTATCCTCAGCTTATAATTTGGCATTTTTTTCACTGATTAGTCATATTAGTAACCGTGTTGAACTGTACAATTCTGTCTTTAATGGCAACATGATCCTAGACCTCAAACTGAGTACCTAGGGATCAAGATGGGAAAAAAAAGCTTGGGACATCCCTAGTAAAGTGTGCTTACTTCATGTCTAACAGTGCAGCTTCTAGTGGTGGCCTGTGTCTGTGTGTGTGTGGAGCTTAATGAGCTCTTTGGCCCTATCTTTTATTAATAACACCCCTGTGGCTGTCGGGGCCTGTGCAAGCGGTGGGAACGAAGTGACCCAGAGGCCACGCCTAATCTTTCCCGACTCAGCCCGCGCCACTGGCCGGCCTCGCGGGCGCTCTCGCTATCTGTTTCTCCTACTGATGCCTTCCTGCTGGGACAGTGTGACTGGAGAGCTGTCAGCATGCTGGCCTTTCTGGGGGCCTGGCGCTATCTCTAGCTGCGCCGCTCCAGCCAGGCCTGCTGAAAGGGCCCGTCAAACCCGTGCAAGCCTCTGACATTCCTATTGGCTTGACCCCGACCTCTCAGAGGAGCACACCTTTAATTATCCTTCCTTAAATCTCCTTCTGCAGCAAAAATACACATAAACCCCTGTGAGCAAGATTAAAGGGACCATCTTTACCTACATTTTTATAGCATTTTTTTTTGTCCCCCTGACCTCCACTTAGAATATCTGTGTGGTTTTATCTAGCAGAAACAGCCATAATTAATTTTCACTTGTCCATTCCCCAACCTCTCTTTTGCCCTAGAATTAAACGAGCTATTTATGTAACTGTGCCTTTAAGATAGATTTGTATATGATCTCTGTTGTAATGGGCTGCAGTGTATTGAAAAATAAAGTCACTCGTTTTGAATATTATTACAATTCAATAATATTTTCAATATTATTGAATTGTTTTCCCGATATTTTCCTTCATTATAGACAAAGTGCAAGGGCTCCTTAATACTTCAGTGTGAATGGATGAATTTAACGTATGATGAGAGGGCAGTCGCCTGTAAATCATGGTTGTGACAAGCTTCAAAGTCCATAACAAAGTACTTATGCATTACCTGTAGGGATTGCTTTAGCATAATGGGTAAAAATCATTGCCCCCTATGTGGCAGAAAAGGGTTTGATATGCAACTTGTTTAGGAAAATTACAGTTACTACCTATAATATTATTTGGGCAAGACTCAACCCTCACATTTTGCACCACCTGATTAAAGTGTAAGTCACTTACATGCCATAGTACCTCATATGTCTGTATTAAAAATAAAAAGGATAATTCAATTTTCAATTACATGGTCCCTTTGAAGCAACTGAGTGAGGGTCTTCTTTTGGAGCAGGCTGGAGGAGTACTAGGCTATCTGGTGGTATGAGAATAGCAAATGACACAGCTGTGGAAGAGGTTTCTTTATCAGGGGCAGATTACATAATGCCTGCACGTCTAAGAGCTCTTTTCAGCAGTCTGGGGAAGAAAAACAATGCTCCAACACTCCAACGATAACAACAGAGCCGCAGATATAAATATAGAGTATTGTTCGCCTCAGGTTCCTGATTTCCTTCAATTAAACGTCCCTGTGACTAATAGCAGCGTAAAGGCATGTTTGATCCATGTAATCTGATCTGCAGAGCAGCCATTGTCTCACATTCCTTTTCTGACATTTGAAAGGTCAAGAGTGAGAGGACATTTGATAACTGCGAACACTTTTGCTCGGTTTTACAACCCTTAATCTCCCTTCTTGGAATTGGCAACACATAACAGTTAATCTCCGGAAGAAAGAGAGAGGGTCGAAGTTACTGCCATTTGAAGAAACTGCCTGATCCCTACACTCCGCTATAAAGGTGAACCTGATTGAAATGAGAAAAGATACCATATGTAGATGGGGACATTGGATAAGCAGCATATAATATGCAGAATTTGACCAAAAATTAAACTTCAGATGTCATAACTGTGTGAAATTTTTCTCTTTATGAAATGCTGGAAGAGTCCCTGTTTTAGTGCAGTGTCTGGGGTGGAAAAAAGACACTTTAGACAACTTGAAAATGATTCATCAGTACTTGTAACACATTTTCCCCTTGTCAGGTCAGTGCTTCAAATAAGTCCGGAGACAGCAATGCTATCTGTGTAATGTCTGATACAATACATGACTCCCCACCCCCTTTCGCTATGACAGCATTCCCCCTTAAATACATCTTATTTATTTTAACGGCAACCTTGGGAGAGTCGCAGCGCACTAAAGCGCCAACACTTAACACCTTGTAGTCAGAGGAAACGTTTTTGATCTGCTTGTGTCATTTAATCATCCGTATTCTAGCGAGCTGCGCAGAAACAATTTTGCAGGATATTAACTTCCAGCTAAACCCTGCTTGTGTCATTTGTGGTTCCACTCAACCAGTGGTCCCGCAGGGGCCCGGGCCCTCCTCACAGCGGTAATGAGCTCCACTAAGCAGAATAAAACAGTTAATAGAAAGGTAAGACGAATCAAAAATGCATGAATCATGAAATATTAGTCAGATGCCGATAAAGAGGGGCTGAGATTTCGCCCCGGTTAAGTGGACGAAACTGCTCCTGCCATCCATGGCTGCTTTCTGGTAAGAAAATCTAATATGCCACAGCACCTCCAAGACAAGTATAGAGTAGCTTGGATGTTTGCCTTTAGGGAGGCACTTTGTCAAATAGCATAGAAAATAACTTTGGAGAGGAGATAGACTGAATGCGAGGATTTAAAGGGACACGCTATCCACGGGGATCTCCGACAATTAGGCTAATGCTAAATTATCCAAGGCTAAACACATGGAGCGAAATGTAAAATAACGCTGCGCTCTTTTGGACCTAAAAAGCTGCGTCTCTTGGCAAAAGCCTCCTTATTCCTTGGGTTAGGGTCTGTGGAGTACAAAAGGAGGCGATGCCATCCCATGAAAACCATTTTTGTTCTGTTCCAAAAAACTAGGTCATCCTCTCATAATTGTCAATCATGCAATAAATCTCTCTGTGCCACAAATGAATACTGCATTGGGAATGAAACAAAGCTTATTGGCATGCAATGTCAGCTTGACTTAATTCATTCTCCCTTTCAGAAAAGCTTATTCACATGTGAAGTTTATGGATGTCACAGCGCCTGCTGCACAGCGAGAGAGGGATAATACATATAGACAGATGTATTATGCTGGGAAAGTTTTATCAGTATAATGCTGCGAGGAGAGCACGGCCCACATTGGGTTTTAAACACCAGATTACATGCAGTGGAATCATCTGCTTGATTTGACTGAAGTTAGAGTACCTCTGCAACATACTTTTAATGGTGAAAACACTGTGCATCATCTTTATAACCTGCTTGAACATTGGTGTGGTGGTGCGTAAGAAAGTCTGGAATACGAAGAAAAAAACCAGGCGATTTTTTTCGTAGTGGGTACACAAAATAAACGAAACTCGGGTCCGTTCCAAGTTAAGTAAACTGTAATTAAAAGTAAATAAATGATCCACTCTGTAACCGCTCTAAATAGCCATTTCAGGAGCAACCACAAGCGTGTAACGCGAGAGGGGCAGACGGGTAGACGTGTGTATTGGCCCGCAGTATCTTCCTCACACACTAAGGCTCGAAAACCGGATCTGTTCGTGCTGCGGCCGCGGCCTCGCCATCCACCTCCCCCAGCCAGGTGTCGTCAGTTTACACATATCTGATTGGACAGAAAGGGAGCGCGGCGGTACACTTCCAGCAGACGAGTTCGGTGTCATGTCTCTCCGGAGCAAACTGTCAGTCTTTAAGAGGAGAGTAATAATAGCTGGGCGCCACAGCTCGCCATGGCAGGGGCGATATTTTAAAAGAAGCCTCAGCAAGACAGTGACATTTGAGTCTGGAGGACAGAAACCCAAGCACAGCATCATAGAAAGGGCCCGAGTTATCATAATGGCTTTCACACTGGGCTTAGGGACCAGCAACATGAGAGCAACACAGCAGATCAGGTCTAAAGAGAGACGAGAGGGGGAAAAAAATAAAACACTTTTGTTTGGTGAAACGGAAATACAGAGCAGCCCTATTCAGACCAACATGCACCGACTCCCTTCAGAAAAAACAGGCCGGATCACTGAGGTGGAAGCTGTATGGGATGTACAGCCTCATTACAATTGCTGGTCAAGGCTTTTCAATTTGCCCACTGAATATGTCTTTGTAATATGCCTTCTGCGCAAACAGATCAGATTTCTTACTGGAATGTTCCCCTTTCCCGATCAGTTAAGTCTTATGTGACACTGATTCATGTTGGCCTTCTACAGGCATGGCTCATAAACAGCATGGTAGACTCACACAGCACAAGGCTGCGGAAACATAAACGCATGTATGTATGTTGGTGGGTAAAAAGTAAAGTTTTTGAACGTTTGAATGAAATGGCAGAATCAATAAAAGTAGTCATAATTGATCTTCCAGCAATGAAAGCTGACAGTGTAAAAGTAAGGCTGTCAAACGGGTTGATGTGAAACCCTGCCAACCTCCTCTGAGCGGTTTCAACTGTGGGGAGAAGACGGGGGGGAAAAAACACATTAGTGTGACGAGAGCTATAGCCAAACGCTTAGCATTTTTATCTAATAAGCGCGCATTTGCGTTTCACCTTGAAAACGTCTTAGTCAAGAAGCAAAACGCATAGCTAACGAGCCCAGCTCGCAACATATGGGATCCTCTGTGGCAATAAAGAACGATATTTGTGTTTTATTATTTTTATTATTCTAATTCAATTTCGCCAAATTGACTTAACATGCGGCTCGGCGGGCCTGTGAGGATTCCAGCTTCGCACCAGGGCCCTGCAGTCTTAAAATTCGTCAGAGGCCCGTATGAGAGCAGATGCTTTGAACAGTGATAGAATTCCATTCTAGTCTCAAGTGTCATTAGCTGCGGGCCATTCGCTTCGCCAGGTAAAGATTAGATAACAATCAGAACTTTATGAGATGCTTCTGGAGGTGTTGGAGCAGTCTTTTGTGCAGGGCCGAGCACCGCCGAGAGGAATGCTCTCCAGGAGGAGGGGGAAAAAAAGCGTAATTTCCTCTTCTTTTTTTTTTACATTTCCACCGGATTGCAAATTTGAGTGGGAAATATTCTGGATCTTTGAAACTTCTGAATACGTGAGAGTGACTGAGAGCCATGAATAGATGTGGGGGAGTTGTTTTGTTGTTTTTTTTTGTTTCTAAGCAGGTCTGGTTTCTGTTGTGGCCTATCTAAAAGGTGAGAAAAAAAGAAATAAAAAAAGGAGGCCCGCACTGTAGCGCGCTATAATCGAACCAGTGCCATGACAACAGTTTTTCAAAAGGTGCTTTACAGGCACATATTTCAGGCTTCGAGGAGGGCTTGTAAGTGAATTCACCGAGCACTTATTTCTTTTGTCCTCCGAAAAGTGGCCTGAGCACTCCACGGCCTGTTTTTTTTTTTTTTTTTCTTTAATGGAGTCATGGCACTCTCATTACCCTGTAAAGTGGACCTTGTTCTGACCTAAATGAAAACAGCCCGCAGACCTAAATAGTCACCTGTCCTCCGCCCTGGCACTACCAAAACCTGCTGATAGCATTTACTGCAGTGAGACACCACAATTTCCTTAAAGCTGAAATGTAAACGGGGAGCTGCCGAGCTGCTGCATCGCATCCGAGGCGCAGAGGTCAAAGATGTCCATTGGAAATAAATTCCTTCTGGATGGAAAATATCAGAAGTGTCTACGTGTCTCACTGTCTCAGAAACGGAGTTATCTAGCGATTATTTTGACGAATATCGAGGAATATTAAGGAAAACAATAAAAAAACTGAAAAATAACCTGGTGTTCTTTCCCCACACAGGTTTCAAGGCAATTTAGGCCTGCTCTGGTCAAACATGAACATTTATAGAATGGGACATTAAAGTTAGAGGCGTTAAAGTGGCTCATTCCTTACTTGGCATGCTGCAGTTTTACAGTGAATCCCTCGGTAAAGCCTAACTGAATGTGACTGGATTGGCCTTCTGGTGGTCTGCTGAGCCCAAACCCAGTGAAATGAAACCTTTGCTTCATATACATGTGTTTTACATGCTCACTGGTTACAGCATATATTTAATTTAACATCATTTAAATGTAATCTTGAACTAGTTAAATGTGCATCCATGATTCAAAGCAGCAAGCTATTTACTAAAACAGCTTAGACTTTAATCAGTTTTGTATTACGTAATTGATTTTAATTGAGCAATCACGGCTTTAATATCAACGTGGTGGATTAGGCTGTGAGGTTCAAATACCACTCATATTGTTGAAATAACACAAAAAGAAATGTTTACACAGCACAAGATTTATCTATCATAGCGCGAATGAAAATGTAGAGGGAGTGGGGAAAAAAGGGAAAAAAAAAACAAGTGGAAGAAATTTCTGGAATCCCATTTGAGATTGCTTCCCTGAAGTATTCTCTCTCTTTTCTTTCTTTTTTTTTTTCCTGTCAGCTCCGACATGAAAATGAGCTAGGGAAAATTAACTCCTGATACAGCTACGCCGAATTAGACAGTGAAAAAAGAAAGACTTTTTAAGGATTCCAGCCTTGTCATTTTCAATTTTCTGCTCTTTGGACATGCGTGTATTCAGATTCTCGAACATCTACTCGGCATATCAATCCTAATTAGACAATCTGGGTCCGCGAAGGATGGGAGCGGAGTTATTTGCATAATTTAATCATAAATACTCAGTGATACATATTTCCAAATGCATTTGTACAATTATCTTTTCATCCTTGGGGCAAAAGTATTAATATGATTAGGCAATAATTCTTAAAAGAGGAAGGAAAAAAAAAAAAAAGGAGGAGAAGGAAAATAGGAAAGCAGCAAGTGCACTCTCCTTTTTTAAACTCCAGCTTTGGGCTATATGAAAAATTAATTAATTTCGGAGGAAAATCAATTTCTCGACGTGACCATATTAGACAGAGCAGGGCTACAGCCCGGAATCTTCGTCCAATCAAGAAATCTCATCTGCTCCCTCTAACTTCTGTCAGTAGTGTTTAACGTCCCTGTACAAGCACCAGCGATCGGTGCCCGGATCCCTAAATACGCTGTAAAGCGGAATAGCTGCTGCCTAAAGACATGCCAGACCCTACGGCGTCACACGGGTGGACACGGGTGGGCCAGAAGCGTATCTCTATCTCCTCAGCCCGTCTGTCACAGGTGTTCCTCCCTTCTCCTATCCAACCGCTCCTCTAACACCTTTATTCCATTCACCACCTTTAAGAGAGAGAGGAGAAAAAGCAGCGTCTCTGGACTTTATCTGCAGGCTGACCCTGCACTTTAGCCCCGTCAGCAGCATTTAATGACAGGCCCAATAAAGCGCATGTGTACATAATGTGTCCTGCGCTGCACACTCAGACGGATAGGTAAGTGTACCATCAGGAACATAGCTCTGTTACGAAGCTCCGAGCTTCCAGCAGCGGCATGCAAATACGACCAGCCTGAACAGCTTCGCTTCGTAATGAAGCAAATGAAAAGCTTCAGAGCCACTTCCTCACAGACCGCTATAAAAAGGTCCCGAGGCAGCAATCGGAGGGTTTATCTCCAAACACCAAGTGAAAATACACCAACATACTAACCAAGAGCAAACAACCCAGCCCGGCCTGGCCCAGCCCGGCCCATCACACCAAACGTCTCATATTAACCTTCACTAACACAACAGCAACTTCTACTTCTGTCCATGTCACCATCGCAACAATCTCTGCTTTCCAATGCCTTCTTCCTCTTTCTTCTCACACTGATGACACGCAGCAAATGCGCAATCAATCTGAACACAGGTGGCTAATCCCATCCAACCGAGCTTTACTGGCTCATAGCAACAGGAAGGAAGGACAAAAAAAAAAAAACAGCCTGATTGTTTATCCATTTAATTTTTGACCCATCAGCACAAACCTGATCTCAGAACTAGAAATGCATATTTGATTTGTAAGAAAGTGCTTGAATGAATTTGTGATTTTAACAAGCCTTTTAACATGCACACAGCACCCCCCCCCTCTCACCCCCCCGCACTAAAACTCTTTCATCCTAATCAGACATCTGTCTCTCCGTTTTTTGAAGTTATTATCACCCTGGCTCCCTCTTGGATGTGGTTGCTGGGTGACGGGTATCTTAGCACCCACTCTGACTGGGAATGATTTGAATCTGATCCAAAGATTTCCCATGAGTACCTGTAAACACATCCATGCCTTGCCGAAAACAAATATATCAAGAGAGCACCGCAAAGGGGGTGGGGGGGGAGCGATAAAATCTGCCACTGTGTGTGAAGACGTACCCCCGAGTGATAAACAAAATAAATCACGCTTTTCTGTAAATATGAGAGTATGTACCGTAACACGGTGGGCTTTTTTTTTTTATGTGCTTGTGGACTTGTGGGAAAAAAAGGAATTTTAAAACATAAATGGGGGCTGAGGATTTGAGTCTAAATGAAAATATAATGGCCGAAATATTTAAAGGGCAGATTTATATATATCTATACACACACACACACACACACACACATATACATGTATATAAATATACACACACACTCACACAGATATGGAATGAAGAGGTTATTCTAAAAAAAATAATGTATAAAATGTAGGAAATTCCATGTAAAACTGTCTCTGGTAAAACGTTGCAGTGGTCTGGGGCGCCTGTTTAACCTTCAGACGCAGACAATGATTGTCAATTAACTGCTGCATTGCTGCTTGCGTATGGCTCGCGTCCCCTTGCCGAGACAGCTGCCCCTGCCTGAGCCACGCCATCCCTGAGCTTCAATAACCCCTTTTCCTCAGAGTTCAGGAGTCAGCAGGCAGGCACAACCCCACACCGACCCGTACGGGCAGGAAAAAAGAGAAAAGGAAAACAAGTAGCTGAAGTATTGCTTCTCATGAGGCGGTGTCATAACTCCCGCGAAAGCGAGAGATTACAGCCGCTGTGTCTGCTCGGCGGCAGAAGGTGCACATTAATCTGGGCCTAGGGTCCGTGTAGAAGTGGAGGAGAGCCCGAGGAGCACGTCCTCCTGCAGAGGGAGAGCGCAGCTCATCTAACTGCCTGCCTTACTGGAGGCTCTTTTCACTCTGGCAGGAAAAGATGAAGGGCCGCTGCTACCATTTAGCAAAAGTGAATGTTCAGTGTAATGGAGATGAAACAGGACTTTTTTAGCACTTTTAAGCAAAAAGGGTTCCATATATCACCAGGTTCTGCATAGGTCCTTTGACTTGTAACACTAGATTGACCTTTTTCAGCATTATATTTCATTTATTTTTTTAAAAGGCTCTGTAAAGAAGCATCTAACCAAATTAAGACTTTAAATTAAGACTTAATCAAATTAAGACTTAAAATTGTCCTTTAGTCGTGGTTTATTAAAGTTCCCCTGAAGAACTTCCTTTATAAAGGCTCTATATGGTGCTTGAATGTCTGCGATAGTAGTAAATGAGATTTACCCAGTGCTGTAATGCACTAGGTGGAACTTTGCGTGTGTGCAAAAGTCAACACACAGCACACCCGGAACATCTGTAACCCGCCGCTTAGCTGCACCGTCAACACTTGCAGGCTTCAACTCAACGACCCACAGAGAAATGTCATCCATACCAGAATTAAGACTTAACAGGCCAACCTCCCCGCGCAGAGCGGCAAACAGAAACACGCAGATTCAGCCCGCACTGCGAAGGAGCCGCTCCTCCTCCTCCATCTGTTTGTGTTCCATCTCCACAAGATATCTTTGTCCATACAAATGATGTAATTCTCCAAATGGGAAGCAGCCGTGGCGGATATGATTGATTTCAGCATAACACCGGCAGTACCAGGTGCTTTCAGAGACAATTACAGGCCTCTCCATGCAGCAGTAATAGGCGAGCACTTTAGCATCATTAAAGCAATGTGTAGCACTGCATTATCCTTTAACCCCATCACTGGCCACTCTCCGTGCCAACCTCAGAGTTCAAATCACACACTACATCACTCCGGGAGCCCCAAGACACACTGCGAGAGGGGGGAAGAGCCTGCCGGCCCTGACGTTTAGGCCCTCTTAAACCGAATGAGAGAGGATGTGCTGGACAAACATCTCGGATAAGGCCACAACAGGGAAAAACAGAGTGTGAGGGAAGAAACGCAACACTACCTGATACCTCACACCACAGCAAGGCTCCATGTTGAGTACAGTGAGTGCAAAACAAACAAGTTCTAGCTGAAATTGTAATCATAATGAGAGGCTATTCTAGAAACTCTGAAAAAAAAATATTGAAAATAATGGTCAAATCATGCTTATTCTTAATTATTAAAAATGATTCTAAAAATAGGTTTTTTTTAGTAATAAAATGTATAAACCTGCAAATGTATTGTAAAAATGTACTGTATTGTACTGTAACGTCATGTAATGTAACATGGTGTAAAAATGTATAATGAGGACGCAGGCTTGAACATAAATTAAGAAGTGTGTTTTGTGATTCACAGCTGTGTTCTCAGTAAACCTACAGCTTCCTTTCACACCACATAATTTCAGATGTGAATCGTTACATTAGAAAACACAATATGAGCAGCTCAGGAAGTCTGAGCACGTGAATCCAAGCCGTCATCTCAAAACGGGAGTAAATTAACAGTTAAACAACAGCAGTGTCTTTGTGTCTTTTTTACACTGAATAACATTAGCAAGGAAAGCAATCTGTCACACATTACAACCAGATACAGCATCGCATTAAGGCCCCTCACATTTGCTAATAATTGAGATTTAGAATTAAAAAGCAAAGAAAACTAAATGTAAAATACAACACACTGTCAGCCCTTAATCACAGAGGACTTAGAGCCCAAGTTCCCCACCAAGGCTCAGGTCATTTTAGTGCTGCGGTGCAAGAAAGTGGAAAAGTTGTTTTGGGGCATTTTAATTATGATGACTATTGACTTTTGCTTCTAGGGGATTGTGTTGTATTGTATAAGGCTGGAGCCACTCTAACACTACTTTATTGGATCAATAAGGTAAACGTTATTTAAGGAGAAAGGTTGCCAATGTCACAAGTCCACTTAACAGTAATCTATGTTTCCACTACTTAAAATAGCCTGTACCTGGAGGCACTGAATCTGTCCTCATTATTGACAGCGTGCACAGACTGACCACCTTTTTCTTTTCTTCTGTTTCATTTATTTTTGTTTTACATTTTATGAGGCACTCCTGCACTAGACGTAAACAAGTAAATTAATCATCACTCCCTCTGCTCACTTTATTTTTGTTCTTTACTCACTCACAGTGCAATATTTTTGCAGAAAGTCCAACAAACTAAAGCACTTGTGAGGAGTTTCTAATTTGTTCATTTTTTTCGCCTCACGTTTCCTTCTGCTGCTCCCTGCACTCACACACACTCTCTCTCTCCTCGATGGAAAGAGTGCAGCAGAATGAAACTGATTATAACTTATTTACTAATGTGCCACAGCCCTTATGTCTTCAGGCCACTCATTCTGTTGCAGCGCCTGTAGAGCTTGCTGGTTCGCACGTTTCTTTTTGAGGGGGGGATAATATTTCAACGCCACCAGCCTTCTATATAAGAAAAGTTTTTTAAAAAGTCGGTCTGAGTCCCCTGCTACGTCATGGGTTGTGTGAAATTCTTTTTAGTTAAGAGATAACGGGCTGTGTTTAAGTTTATTTCTGCTTTTTTAAACTTAGAGCCCACCCCCACCCTTCCCTCATTTTTGGTGACCGGCGCGCGCGGCGCGGCTCGGCTGGGCTCGGCCCCCTCTTACCTGGCGTTGGTGCAGTCGTTGTAGAGGGTCTCGAAGTCCTTCCTGGAGATGAGCTTGCAGCGGTTGACTCCGGGCTGGATGGCTCCAAGCCCCCGCAGGATACGGACCTGCTCCACGTTGCAGACCACCGGCGTGATCTCCAGGCGCTTGAGCTTCGTGTAGACCGTGTGGAGCCCCCCGACCAGGTGCTTGAGGAACAGGTCGAAAGCCTGCGGGAGGCAGATGAGCTCGCTTCCGTCCACCGTGAACGAGGCCACCTTGGCGCCCCGCAGCTCGACCATTTTGCACTCGTTGTTTTGCGGCGTGTTCTCCACGGGCGACGGAGTGGAGTAGACGGGCTTGGCGGGCAGGGGCACCCCGGGGCTGCTGGTGGCCATCAGGTCCGGCCGGAACGGAGGAGCCACGGACGGAGTGGGAGAGGAAGACGCGGCCGAGGGCGAGGAGTTGCTGACGGACGACGAGGCAGAGATGGGAGACGGCTGGACCAGGGGGATCGGGGGCATCAGAGCAGCCGGGACGGCCATGGTTTTCACGCGTACGAGTGCAAGTTCAGCGTGGAGAAAGGGGCAACAGAACAACCCCGGCCAAAGAAAAAAATCACTCACACACAAACACCTACACGCACACTCACATACACCCGCGCGCGCACTCTCACACAAGCGCGTGGACACTAGCTCCCCACCCGTGACAAAACAAGAAAAATTAGCAAAAAAAGTCTGAGAGAAGAAGAAGAAGGAGAAATCCACGAGTCCTCTGAGAAGTGGAGGGGAAAAAAGGAGGAGAGTGGGAAAAACGAGGTGGGGAGAAAAACGGGGCACCGCGCGCTGGGACAGTCATCAAAGATTGAGACAGAGGGAGAGAGAGAGAGAATGACAGGAAAGAAAATGAGCCGAAAAGTGCAGCTCTCTCTCTGGATGAGTTGTTGTTGTCACAAGGTCCAAAGGGGGCGGAGCCAGCGGACACTCTGCAGCTTTGAAGCGCAAATGGAGCGCCAGACTGCACTCAGTGGCGCACAGCACTGCTGCGGGAAATCCTGAGCAAACTCTCCACTTCTTCAACTTCCAGGAATAAAACAAAAAACCTCCTCCGAGTCCTTCTAGGAAAGTTGGCTCGTCAAGTATTGAGCTCGAGCTCGGCTGCATCTCCTCAAAGGTTCAAACTCACTTTCAGGAGGCAGAACACACCTCAGACATTTAACTCAGGCTTTTATGGTTTAGATAGATAGACATATAGGTAGGCAGGTAGGTAGATAGATAGATACATACATAGAAACATTGATAGATAGATTTATTGATCATACATTTTACGATTATATGTATTTTCTGATTCCCACAGAGCATTTGTCATATTTTCAGAAAGAATACACTTTCACAGGATTTTGATCATACATTTTCTGATTAAATACACATTCGCAAGTTATTAATAATACATTTTTTAAATTTATTTACTCTTACAATTTATTGATAAAATATTTTCTAAACAAATACTCAACTTATTGATCATATATTTTCTGAATATACTCTCACATATTATTGATCAAATACTTTCTGAATAAATACATTTTCACAAGGTATTGATCGTATATTTTCTGAAAAAATTTACTCTCACAAGTTATTGATCATTTACTTTCTGAACAAGAAAATATCTGAATGCAAGTATACTTACTGGCTGTATTCTTTATTATAACAGTGATCACAATACCATGTTTCTTGTCTGTCAAAAAACACTAAAACTTGACACCTCTGTCAGCTTCAAGTAATGCATCACGTCTGTGTTTCAGGGTGGAAAGTGATCGGCGAAGCCATAAGTAGGATATGGTTGCTGTTTTCCGTCGATATGGTGGTGAAACGCAAGTCTAGGTGATGCACATGGATTGCATTTCATGTATGAGCACACCAAAGCAACATCAGGAACGATGAGGTAACGTCTGGGCGGAAAAGAAAGCCGGTATCGTGCCTAACAAACAAACAGCTGATTAAAAAAGAGAGATAGAGAGTGAAGACAACTTCTCTCATTATGGAAACATTGTAGAAATCCCCTTCCCTAAAATACTGCCTTCATGTGTAATTCAAGGTCAGGGCCTGGCTGATTTATGAGAGCACAGCCTCTAAAACAGGAGTGGTGAGTCCACAGCCACTGCTGTATTGTAACCGTTCCGTCTGAACAGAAACACAACCTTTAGAAGGGCCTGTTAGGCAGATGTTCCTTAAGATAAGTAGCGCCGCAATTCAGAATTATCATTCAGGCAAAGAGGTAGCCCGGAGTGTGAAAATCAATAACTGCTTAAAATTCATAGCCAGGCAATCCATTTGCCCTTTATGTTGCTAACCTTTGCTTAAATATGCACCATATTAAGATTTCATTATAAACAATGAATGTCACAATAGTTTGCTCCCCGTTTTTCATGTTAGCATGGCCTAACTACAAATTACAGCCATAAACCCCTTTACACAAAACCGCCAACACGCAGTCTCTGAAAATGAACAATGATGAAACGCGAGGCATCCACGAACGCCACAGGGCATCTATGATGTCTTGGTTTCAACAGCTCTTAACAAGCTGGGTGGACTTGATGAATCCAGGCTCCATTAGAAAAGCAGCCTTCCCATAGACACCCAGCAGGACATGGCATGAGGGGTGGCACTCACCACAATTGCACTAATGTATTCTAACCTTAAACATCCCCGCGGAGAAAACTGCACCGGGTAAATTGCGAAGACGTCTATGAGCCGAGTATCTTGGGTAAATAATGGAGCCGAAATGCAAATATACAACAAATCCTACTCATTAGAAGAACAATGCGTACCCATTACAGACAGCAGCATGACAAATATTATTCCCCAGCAACATTTTACAGCCCTCCGAAAATTGGAACCACAAAACAAATGTGGTGTAATGCGATAGAAAAACTTCCTTTCTGTAGTAAAGTGCAAAAAATCAGAGACAACTGCTCCCTTTATTTCATTTCCAGTCACTGAGAACCAGTTAGTCACTTTTCAGTGGCTGATAAAACATAAGATACTAATGATAAAAGATGTATTGAACAGAAAATGACACAAAAGTCCTACTCACTACATTTTCTCTGCACTCAGTGTGTTCACCTTTTGTCTTTTTATGCAGCTTTCTTTTTTTTTTGGCAGACCTGCTTTCAGCTTTTTTTCTCCCTGCAGAAATCTGCATGGATGTTATTCATGCTTCTTGTAAACACCTCAGGGGCTGAGTCTAAGATGTTAGGTTCTTTTTTTCTGTTTTCACATGATCCAGGTCAGCCTAAATGCAAGTTTACACTCATCAGGCTACAAAAGCTTCCTCCACCTATCAGATCTCCACTTTCAGTGTTTGGGGGCAATTTTTCTTCTTGTTCTTTGTCTGTTTACTTTTTTCTCAGGAACATCTTGACAGCCACACATTCAGCACTGAATTGTCTTCTTACAGAGGAAGAATGGACAAGAAACACCTGTGGATTCTTTCAGATCTGAAGCAGATGAGACTGAAGGCTGTAATTACTGTTTATCAGCTGGTAACTGGTTTGGTGTATAATTGTAGTTCAGTTCCCTTGATCAGGACCAAAGCAGAAGGTAATTCACTGTTATAGTTTAGTTCAGGCTTGCTTTGTGTTCACACTGAAATATTTACCATCAAACCAAAAGATATTGATATACAGTCATAACTAATTGGTCGGATTTTATGACATAATTTGGGAACAAGAACAGTGATAATATCCGCCAAAATGGCCCTTGTTCTGTCTGGGATTATTGGTTGGATCAGTGTTGAGTGACATGCCAGTGCAATGAGTATTTTACTGTTTTTACAAGATATAGAAACCCTGGCATATAATATATCATTGATATGACACCTAATATAATAATATAATAGCATGTTGAGGTTGTATCATGGACGTGCCTCAGCCTTCTTTCAAAACCAAAACTTTTTGCTCTGTAATTACTGATTCATAATGCGATGGAAAACAAATTAACATCGAAACAGCATCAGACATTCTCATACAGACCACAGAAGTAATGCAAGAGACAGGTGGTTCATTCTGTCCTTGGTTCATTTGAATGTCTTTCTTCAAACTAACAGAAACTGCGATTCACACACTATCGGAAAAAATAACACAAAATGGCAATAATAACACTTCTATAATGCTTTTAATAGTTCATTTCTGAACTGGCGACCTCCAAAACATCAACAAAGTGTCCCAATCACCAAACTTACTTGGTTTCAAGGTCAGAACAGTGAATAGCATGGACCGAACGGATAGCCAACTTGAGTCAGGACTACGGAACATAATGTGCAGTCTAGGTCACAGGAAAACATGATAGATTTCTTTCTTCCTTGTTTTCAAACACCACAATGCCTCTCGCTTTCTTGCGAGGTGTGCCCTACATGCACAGTCTCAGTCGCTCGCAGCGCATTTGTGTTTGCTAGAATTTATAGACGCTCGGTGGACAGATCAGTTCCAACAAGATAAAGTAGAGACTGCCAGACTCGACCCGTGAGCGGTCCTCCAAGAGAGCGTGCCGTCCGCTAATGCTGATATTTCCACAGCTCTGGCATTTACATTATTAGGGCTTGAAAGGAACTCATCAGGCAGGCAAACGGATGATATATTGCCGTAACTGGCACCATAAATTAAAACAATCCAAATTTTTGATCATGATGGATAAAAAGCATGTTGCAATAAGTTCTGGAGAGGCGTGAAGACTATCTTCTGTCAAAATGGCATTTAAATGGTAACTACACAGCGCTTGAAAGAAGACAGTGGGATTTATGTGTTCCTATCGCTTTATACTTTATGGAAGAGTTATAATACTCACAGCAACTAAAAAGTAAGGGAGCAGGTCACAACCAAACACAGGGTAAATTCATCATGTTTTATGTAGTTAGTATAGCAGATTCAGGTGGAACGTGCTTTTGGCAACTTTACAGATTTGCAAAACGCAATATCCAGAATTTCAGAACATCAAATAGAATGGAGATTTCGCCATGCAGAATTATCTGCTGGACTCCTTTGTGGGGTACAATAACTGTTTTTTGCATATTTTCAAATATTCATTTTGAGGCATATATTTATGTATGGTTTTATGAAAACGTTTGGTAAAAGTAAATATAACTTAAATTCAAATGTGACTCGTAAATTTTAATGGGTGGTTACCTTTTATTTAATTAATTTAACTATTTTATTTGTAAATCTTCAGAACCCATTTAATTTAATGTAATTCCGGACTGCAGTTGTGCTATAATTCAACAGCCATGAGCTAACAGAGGATCTGAGGCTAAAGACACTTTTGAAGAGTAGACTATAAATTATATCTAAGAAAATGATCTGAAAACTGAAGAACTGCTTATAGACTGATCAGGTATTCAAAGCAAAACTTCCACATCACTGCCAGGGACATACGTGAGGATTTGGCCTAGGAGCCGTCAAATACTGACTGTTCATCACAAAAGTCAACTGAAAAATGCGAAGACTGTTCCCAGGCAACAAGATATATTTAGGTGTCTTTTTGGATTTACACTCACTCTCAGAAGCAATTCACGCAGTATATAAATCTAATCAGCAAATCATTCTAATTACAATTTGCAGAAAAAAATTCATGTTTAAGGATGTTCCATGCGGTTGTGGTGTTACTTTTTCACGTAGAAAACTAGCAAAATGTGTAATTTTACCAGACATGCCGAAACATTTGTGTGAAAGCGTGAAAGAGGGTGTGCCAAACAATGGAAAACAATATAATAAATGTATGACTCAAGCTCACTTATAATCCCTGTTTCATGTAAACCATGCAATCATTTCCTGATAAGGAAGGTAAGAAAGAAGCCAACAGTCCCAAAGAATAACAGGATGAGGTGAAAGCAGCAGACCTGGTAGTAGCACGAACAGTAGACTCTATTCAGATGAAATAAAAATTGAACACATAATAATTCATTGTCTGGAAAAAAGAAGGCTTGACTTAAGAACACCATAGCTAGAGTGAAGCATGGAGATGCATGGTGGCTTTACTGCCAACTTTAATCAGAAAATAACATGAAATGGAGTACTGGAAGATTTTTACCATTTATTCCTTCATTACTTTATTTTGAGTGCCCCCTGCAGATGTTTTCTGGCTACTCACCTTGTATTTAACCAACATTAAACTAAATGTATATAAAATGCATTACATTATAATAAGTTACCAGATGTTTCTCAATCTAACACTAAACCTCACCTAACCCTAAACTTACCACAATAGGCAAACACCTAAACCTAAATGCTGTCGAATTTTGACTCCAAAAGAGCCAGTGGGAACTGAGGGGGTATAACAACAGTTATATTTTGGTCCATAAGAAAGATAGAAAGAACTTTATTTATCCCGAGGGAAATTATTTTGTCATATAAATGCTCAATGCAACAAGAGGATAGGAGTAAATAAAAGTTCAAAAGAACAGAAGAGTAGAATAGTGCAAAATAAAATACCAAATAAGCTAACAAAGTGGCAATATAACTAAGGTAACAGTAATAAAATATCACTATTAATGCAATTAGTTTAAAAAGTGACAGTGTATGGTTCAGGTGTTCTGAAAGTTACATAGTGTTTGCTCCCTGAGTGCAAGGGAAGTTAGCAGCATGTGATTGGGGATGACACGGACATTCAATAGCGTACCGGTGAGTAGGTAAGAGTAAATGAGTAATTGACGTTAATACCAGTCCAGAAAAAAGTCACCTACAGAATGAGGAAGAGTCTTAAGGCCACGGGTACTAAGAATTTCCTTTGGCGTCTTTTGCTGCGTGTGCTTTGATGGCCCGTGATGGAGGCATGCATGGGGTGCATATATTTTCTAAGAAAATACATTTGTGTTATCCAAAAATGTGTTTAAAATAATAATAGGTTCATACGTTTGTGCCCTGTTTTTAATAATAACGGGATCGCAACATGCAAACAATATTATTGTTATGATATTTATTATTATGTACACTGATTATGTTATTGTGGTTAATGGATGGGTGGTATGTTCTCATGTAAGGAGATGGGAACATGCGAGACATGCATTGTTCATCACAATTTAAACAAAAGCTCACACTCTTTTTTCTGTCTCCTTTTCCACCTGTACAAAGTTAGTCACTTGACAAAATGAGCCAATCACATTGCTCGATAATCAGTGTCGGGATCTAGAATTAAGTTCTAGCATGAAAACACTCGTGGTTGGTCTCATTAAATCTTGGGACTCATCTACATACTATAATATATAACAGTCAAGGGGTGAGAAAAAAACAGAGGTGTGAATTTTGTGATGTGCCCCTTAGTAATGAAAATTCATCTTTAGGATGAATCTCAACAAATATTTGTCTGATGAATGTTTGCAGATAACATTGCTAACAAACTAATAGAAAGTGAACAATAGCACATTCTTCTTAAATTTACATTTGACCTCTTGTGAGGTTCTGCCTCACTCTCCTAGTCTCAGTGGTCAGTTGAGCATCAAATATATGGAATTGCATTAGAAACACAGTGATTGAGAATCAAATTCACAATAGAGTGATCAGCACCAATAAGATGTAGTGTTGTTCCCCATGTAGCAGCTACAGCATTTAACCATGAAAAGACAAAGGCAGCAGGAAATAAAAGCAGCACACAGGGAGTGCATATTGCGCTCAACCCTAATGAATAACCATAAAACCAATGTATCACGGCAGAGCAGTGTTTAAAAGTAGAGCTGTGATATGACTCCAGCATGATCAATGACACCGTATATTGTTTGATGTAATAATTTATTCATCCTATAAGGCTTTGATAAAACAATGTTGAAAAGCAATTTAAATTAAATTCATTTAAATGTCAATTCTCATGGTTAGGATTTTTCTATAATTGGCTATTTAATTAAAATAATTTTCATAGTCATTAATACACCCAGCAACTTGTAGTGCACTGACATGTTTTAATTACATGGTATTAACAAAATTGATATGCTTTAGAAACCATAGTGAATAAGAAATAATTAGACCAATCATACATCATCCCCCTTATGGACATTAAGTGTGTTTCAATATAATTGATGAACTCTGAAAAGGGAGATAAATAACTTTAATTGCACAAAGTTGGCACTCTGCTCCAGCAGAAACACGACCAACTTTACATCGCATTTCTTGATGAGTATGCAGAGTAAACCATATGCATCCTGTGATTTAAAGGACCCATATCCGGCATTTTCCTTGCCTCTTTTTTCCCCATTGAGCTCTAGATAAGACATCTGTGTAGCTTCAGATACTAAAAATAGTCCGTCCTTTGACCATTTACCATACCTCCTGTATCCCATACAACAAGCATGCTGTTTTTATTACTGTGCATTTAAGACTGTTATATGTAAAGACCCCATGCTATCATGTTTTTACTTTTAAAGCATGTGCTTTAAAAGTAAAAGCTTAAACTGCTGCAGAGTCAGAAGCAGAAAACGTTAATGATCCCAGAGGAAATTGCTTTTTTTACATTAGTTTTTCCTTTCAGGCTGATTAGATAGATGTATGCATGTGTATTTTTGTGACATCACAAAACCATGAATTAGACACTGTCCATTTTTGCATTCCACTTAGATGGAATGGACTGGGGAGAGAGCGTGATGTTTAAGAACTTACAGTGTTTACATATTGCATCAAAACAAAGTGAAGAAAATTTCCATGAAATGGACCCTTTAACACCGAAAGCGGCGTATCTACCTGATTTGCATTTCAAAACAATGCATGATAATCATCAGAGCTCTATAACACATGTAATCTTCATTAGCATTGTGCAGAATAAGATACTATACAGTATCGTTCTAACAGATATGCACCAGCTGAGATTGGTTGTGTATGTGTGTATGTGGGGAGGGGGGACACTTATTGATCTTGAATATTTATCTCTTCAAGGTTACATGGCATTGACCTCATCCTTGCAGAGAAGCAACACACTGCAAACAGAGCAGAAACCAGTGAAAGGCAAAGGTCAGAGTGGCCACTGTCAGTCTGGACTCCTGCTCCACCAACAAGGGGAGGGTTCGCTCGGACAGGGAGAGCCTACATGCCTTTAAATGTCACACCGTCCGTGCAGAGGCATTGCCCTCGCTGCACTATTCTAAGTAGCTCTCCCTTCAGAGACAGCTTGACCACCAGGGAATTTAAGCATACAGGTAAATAGATAAGGCCCAAGTGTTTACTCACTCAATTAGATCCTCCTGATTTACTACCAGTACCACAACTAAAACATAAATGTATGCTGCTTGTTCAAATTCAGTGAAAGGATTGAGCATATACAGACTTTCACAAGTCAATATACAGGACAAATGCTGATGAAACAAAACTTAAACATTTCGGTGCCATTATAATACATATCACTTTGGATTTTAAAAGTCGCTTGAATTTAGAATTAGTTTTTATATGTCAGTTTTATGTAAATGTACTTTAAGAAAATGTAGTACATGTATTTAATGTTAAAAATCGTTTTTGTGTATATGTTAAACAGCCCAAATTGGTTCATTTTTTAAGCACTAGTGTTTTAAAAAACTATTTAAAAATTGTGGAGAACGTATTTGTCCCATCTACATTTCAAGCTTGAGTTTTCATCCTAAGACAGTAAAGATGTGTAATCTTCGTTAATGTAGTCACAGGGCAAAATTCAGTACACTGTAACCAAACACAATAGAACTGTAGCTCTATAATTCATTCGGATCGAGCCCTATTTGTAATTACAAGAACAAGTGCAGCTAAAGCCTGAATGTGTTATTAGCATTTCAGGCTCTTCCTTTTCCTGATTACAAAGTA
Source organism: Ladigesia roloffi (assembly GCA_037577295.1). Taxonomy (NCBI): domain Eukaryota; kingdom Metazoa; phylum Chordata; class Actinopteri; order Characiformes; family Alestidae; genus Ladigesia; species Ladigesia roloffi. Next base: position 6,471,063 of record JBBKCR010000002.1, on the reverse strand, counting down.
GTCTGTGATTACTGCGATGACATTTGAAATAATGCACAGACCCTGAACAATATGAATTTTTTCTGACAAATACAGAAACATAAAAAATAATGCAACAAACATTTCATGTTACTTCATGTACACAAAACGACAAACATACTTTCATTGGTGAGATCCTGCTGGTGTGGGTTCGTTGTTTATTAGTATAATTTGTTCTGATGACCCTCATCTCAAGTAAAACACCAGAAATTAATGTGCAAATATATTGTGTGGTTTGGAGCTGTTGAAGTTCTGTTGGCTTCTGTTTGACAGACACAAGCAGCTAACATTTCCTTTTATAAATGTCATTGCCCTTATTAATAGGATTAATGATAATTGTCTAATCATTACAATATAATAAAAGCTGCAAGTGTGATTTTTGTTTTTATCAATAATTCCAGTATCTATTTGTCAGCCAACCTTCATGTCCCAATATGGCAGATCGCATATATTTATATGATAATTGTGTGACATAATGATGAATTATGATATTGCATCGATAATAGATATAGGGTTGGTATCCTGGACAGGGATTTAGCCTAGTCCTTGTAGGCAAACTAAATGGGTGTAGATGTTGTGCCTGTTTACAAGACCATTCATAATACTGGTATATGACATGGGCTAAAGAGATATAGTGGCATGAAGCGATCATCAAACACAAATTTCTTGCTGCATATCCTCTCTTAAACACACCCACAAATATCACAGTCGCAATTCACCCCGAGAGACACCAGAGTGCCCTTTAAGCTGAGCTGGCAAAACGTCCAGCAACACGTAAAATACTGCTCCTCTGGTGATATCAGGCTTCAAAGGAGAGCTCATTTCATTTTTCTTCAAAGGAAGCAGCCCGATAGCCCACAATTACTCTTAGGTGTGCCGTACCCTAGTTAGAGCATCGTGGGCTTTTATACATATGGCAAATGATTTGTGGAAATCTAAATTGCCAGGTAAACCTGTATAAACAGTAGTAATTACTGTGCCATCGGCAGTCTCTGTTATGCTCATTCGGCAACAGCCGCAGTGATTAAAATGAATCCCCATTGACTTCTCCATTAAATTGCTGGCAGAGGCGATCCTTTGACCTTTTGCATTGATTGAACATAACAATCACAATTCAATTGTAATGCAAAGAGAACATTTGTTATAATGTACATGAGATGCATGAGCCATTTCCACTCAGCTCAAGGTAATCAATGAGGTGACTTCAAATGAAGGCAGCACAAAGCTCCATCCGCGTCTAATTCATTGAGTCTGGGATATATTGAACCCTATAATGTGTACTTAAACATCCTGATTTCTGGAGCCCTGTTTGATGCAACTGCATCCTAAGTAGAAAAAACAGTAATCATGTAAACATTTCCTTAGAAATATTCATGCATATTGGATAAAGGGGAATTACTCACATTTTCATAATGTCTGTATAATTAAATATCTAAGATATAAGCAAAGTAATTCAGAGCGGTATGTTATGAAATTGTTATTTTGTTTTTTTCTTTGCAATGGTGGTGAGAGGAATGAGAAGTCGCAAGGTCTGCAGTGCTGATTTATCTTATTTACTAACCAAACCTGTGGGTGTTTTTATATGTATTAGTGGCAAATGGGCAGTGGGCGGCTGGTGGCCTTGTGGTCAGGGTGTTAACCATGTGATCAACAAGTTGTGGGTTCGATTCCCAAAACAGCTAGTTGCACCACTGATGTTTCCTTGAGCAAGGCACCATCCCCACACACTGTTCCACTGATGCTGCGCTCCTGGCTGCCTGCTGCTTTATTTGGTGAATGGGTTAAATACAGAGGAAGAATTTAATGTTGTTCACACTTTGTGCTGTAGCAGGTTCACGTATGATAGAACTTTTATTTGCTTTCATATCATTAAAAAACACCTTTTTATTTGCATTTTGCAAAAAAATGCACATGCTTGTTCACCCAAAAATGGTCCTAACATGCATTTTAAACCTAAACCTTCTCAGAAACAAATCTTAAAAGGCAACAAATCTGTAACTATTTTTATGTAGTTCCAGAACACTTCTGGAACAGATGAAAACAATTCTGAATCACTTTCTTCTTAACCACTTATAAATAATATGCACATTTTCTTGAATCATCAGAACATGTGGCCTTAACATTTAACTTTATAAATGATATCACCACAATTCTTGCTCCCCTAAAATCTAACATGTTTTATGTACATACTGAATGTGTATTTGTATGTATTTTTCACTTAAATATTTCACTTTAAAATTGTATTTAAGTGGTCCAACACATAAATTTAGGTTCCCATTAGGGAGCATCAGCTGGTTAAAACACAAAAATAGCAAGCAAACAGCAATTTACAAAAGTACTTTTCATGTGTGGGACGCATTAATTTTGTTGAACTGGGCCTTTAAGACCATAATTGAGCCACTAATCTCCGCTATGGTACTTAGTGTTGTTTTTGGCGGACTGTTTTAATTTTAGTTTTAGTCTAGTCTTTGCATCAAGCTGTCATTTTAGTTTTTATTAGTTTTAGTCACGTCCATAATCTTTTTAGTCTAGTCAAGTTTTAGCTGACTAAAAGTCTGAGCATTTTAGTCTTAATTTATTCAGAATGATTCACGACTATTTTCATATTGTTTTAGTCGATGAAAGCTGATGAAATTTTAGTCTAGTTTTAGTCAATGAAAGCTGTATTTTAGTCTTTTTTATTCATTCAAGTCAAAATAGTATAAGTACTTCATAGAAAAGACAAAATCAAAAATTTCAGTCAAGCCTGTTTCACAATTCCATTTAAGTTATCTGATTACCTTGTAGGCTCAAGAATACTGTACATCCATTTCAGACATGGAAGACACTCTGAACTATGTTAGAACATTGATGTACACACACAAAATTTTAAATAAAATAAGTGAATAACACCCCAAGCTTAAAAAGTGCAAATACAATGTGTACACTGTGAAAATGTGTGTGTGTGTCTGTTGCCATAAAACCCACATTTGTAAAACTGCTAAAAGTCTTCACCTTCAGTGTGTGGGCCTGAACTCACCTGAATATTTTTCTTTAATCCTGAACAAATATAGTCTACACAACCAAATCAGAACAAGGATCTGCCTTTTTGCATAGATATGGGAAAGACTGCTTATAAAAATGCTGTGTGTGAGAGACTTTGGGTGTGTCCCAAAACTTTTGTCCACTCTAGATACATTTCATTCACATTAGAGCTTAGATCGGTCCCAAAAATGAAACCCAACCCGAGCCCGTGCATCCCGGCCCGACCCATAACTGTCATTTTTGGCTCGAGTCCTATTTAAATCTGTTTCTTTTTTTTAATACATGGGCCGTTATAACACACGTTCTGAACTGTGGGTGCGTTCCTTAACTGACACGCCGAGCTCCGAGACTCTCAAATGCTGGATCACAGCCTGCCCCTAGGAGAGTAGCAGGAAATATCGGAGCAGGTTCGGGTTCGAACAGAGAATCTAAACAGAGAGTCTAATTCACAGTGCCTCACAATGAACAAAAGTATTGGGACGTAACATCGTTCAACTCCAAGCATCCTTTACTATTTTCTCCCCTCCCTAGCGTACAGGAAATAACGTCTTAGTCAACGAAAATGAAGAGAAATTTTTGCAGAGTTTTTATATTGTAAACCACATTTAGTCTCTTTCTTATTCGTCAACAGATTCGTTTAGTTATCGTCACATGACCAGCATTAACGTTGTGTCTCGTCTCGTTTTATTATTTTGTCATCATTTTCCTTGATGAAAACAACACTAATTGTACTATTCAGGTCTGTGGCCCAATTGAAAAAAAACTGTCCTTTGTTCAAGTCAATATGTTCCTAATGATTCATTAACTTGTCTCAACTTTTAGTTACTAAAGGCAAAAAAAATTCTGTGGGAATACTGGGTCTGTAAT